>JANHGC010004381.1:15492-48573 GCA_027560395.1 Boaedon fuliginosus | reverse complement strand
CTGAAAGCACAATTCTGCTGTCGTTTTTATATCCAGAAAAATTTTATACAGTCCCTTCTGAGCTTCTTGCTCTTCCCACTATCCAGCTGCAGACTATGCTGCCTCTTATCTGATCATTCCCTAAGTATCACTTCACCCCATCTCTAAATGTTTTTCCCATTATTACACTGTGATTGATTGATCAATTGTTTACGTGCCATCAAGTCATTTTCTACTCCTAGTAATCACATAGATGCCCTGATTCCTAACAACCACATTCCTCTGCTTATTCCTTCCAAAATACCCTTGTGTTTTACAGCTGTTGTGACCACCACAACTGTGATGCAGGTGCCTTACCCTCAGCAGCCTGGGGTACCAGTTGCTTATGCTGGAGGAGCATACCAAGGATACAGTCCACTGCCAGTACAGCCCCAGCCTGGAATGCCAGCAGCACCCTACCCAACACAGCAGCACCCTACCCAACCCTACCCAACACAGCACCCTCCACCCTATCCTACGCAGCCTATAAGGCCACCACCATACCAGGAAACAGTGGCAGGTAAGGAAAGAAGGGGGGAAAGATGTACTGAAACTGCTAGAAAGAAAAAGAAACAAATGTGTAGTAATGGCAAGTTTTTCTCTTGCTTTCTTTTCAAAATATGTACAGCCTCAAAATATAAATTCATGTTTACTATCTTGGGGAACTCAGCTTCTTTAATACAAATAAACTATCACTTCTGTGTGAATTCAACACAGGACACAGAATTCACCAGACACTGAAGCCTCTCTGCCTGGAAGAGCTTTGGTTTATGAGAAGGGGGCTTTAGGGTAGATTACTTTGACTCATGCCACAGCATTGGTTCAGTGCACTCCTTAGTCTTCCTACGGTATTTGCGGACCATCCAAATCTAGAAGGACTTCGACCAGCACTGCAGAGGATGACTTCTCTTTCCAGTAGAGCAAACTTCGCCTCATAAAAGATCTTCAAAAATCTTTGTTTGTATTTCATCAAAGTGAAGCCCTCCTTCAAGGATTTGAAGATGCCTAGAATTGTCATTTCCTGCACAATGTTTATCAGGAAACCAGAAACAGACCACTTTACCTATAAATCTCTATACTTAGTAATACAGAAGTTGTAGAGAAGAAAGAAGCAACAACTTAACTTTTCAGATACAAGTTGTCTTCAACTTAACAACCACAACAATAGGGCCATAATTTCCATTACTAGGCAAGGTGATTAAGTGAGGCACACCCAAATTTATGACCTTTTTGCCACAGTTAAGTGAATCACTACAGTTGTTAAGTGTTTCCCCCATTGATTTTCTTGTTGAAAGCCGGCTGGGAAGGTCACAAATGGTGATCATATGACCCCAGGATGCTGCAACCTTCATAAATACATGCCAGTTGCCAAATGTCCGAATTTTGATCATGTGAACATGGATACTCTGTGATAGTCATAAATTACAGGGCTAGATGTAAGTCACTTTTTTCAGTGCTGTTACAACTTCAAATAGTTGCTAAACAAATGTACTTCAAGGACTACCTCAAGAGTTGTTCTATAGCAGCAGGTAATCAAGTCGATTATCAATAGAGAAGGAGATTTAGATGGAGATTAAGAAGACATTTTGGCCCAACAAGGAAACCTTCTTTTTCTAGTATAGGAATAGGCTTCCATGCAGACAACTTACAGAGCACTCCAAGTAATATGTTTGTATTGTTTTCTATGACAGAAGTACAAAGGTTCCCAAGGAACATTAATTCACTTTAATATGCTTCATTCTGCAATTGATTTCATTACTATATGTGGACACCAGCACTTGTGATTGAAAATCTAAGAAATATGCAGAAATAAATATGGAAAGATAAAGTCAGCTGCTAATCTGTTGTGCTTGTCTGTTTGTTTCTTTTACAGTTGGTGCCTCAGCTCCTCCAGCTCAACCTCCTTATAATCCAGCATATATGGATCCTCCAAAAGCTTCCTATTAAATGGACTTTTACTGTGTGTCTGTCTGGAAGCCTCTTCAAAATGCCTTTTTCACGTGGAGTTCTTTCTGAAGATATTATTCTGATATATCTGTTTGGAGGGCTGGGTCACAGTTTAGACAGTTTTATTTACAGCACATTGAGAAGTGCAAGAAATTCAAGCAATTAAAAGATGACCTTTTTGTAAAAAAAAGTAGGGGTGAATCTAAGAAAGAACTTAAAAAGTAAGCATCAAGAATACAATTGGACTAAATAGGGACAATCGTTTGAGGGATTATTTTGCTGTTATTTCATCAAAATCAATTTAAAATGGACTAATCTTTTTCCAGCTTAGTACGGAAGAGTAACATCTGTTGGGAAACAAAATATGTTTTCTAAGTAATAGGGAAATAGCTCTTTAGCAAGAAATGGGGCATGTTGTTCAATAATCCCCCTTTTCTGTCCATTATGCAGCAGTTGCATAGTCTTTCAGTATCTCAGTGCAAATATTTGAATTTCATTGGACTTTTGTCACTATACCCAAAAAAATCTTTTGTATTCTCTGTTGCATGGAGATTGTTGAATGGGATCATTTATCAGCTTTCTATGTTCTGCAACAAAATATTACAGCATGCATGTTGTGCTCTTATAAAAGAAGACCAGAACTCGGACCAAACGAAGATAAATAATGTGGTGACCTCCTCTACTTTTATCTGTAGTTCCCAGACTCCCTTGCCCTTAGCATACAGAGGCTACTGGGAATTTAAATCCAGCTGGAGAGACGTTAAATTACATAGCCCTGCTCTAGGCTATTTAAATGGGACATTTCATTCCTCCCCACGTTAACCATTTTTCTTATCTAACTGACAATCAGTTTCCTATAGGCCCATATAGTTTTGATCAAGATGGTATTTTGATTAGTCTCATCAGCCTGTATATACTATTGGAAGGAGGAAATATCACAGTAATGTTTGATTTTAAATGGTTGTTTTGCTGCCATTTCAGAATATATCCATTTCTCAATTGAAAATCATTTTTCAACTACTTAAAGAGAGAGAGAGAGAGGTGAATTTCTGTCTTGAAATAAACATCTGTAATACATTTGGCACCCTAGAGACTTGAATGAAAGTGAAAACTTTTCAAAACTCTTTGTATAGTGGTATGGAAGTAATTTGGTAAAGAAGAAAGCCTAATCCTGGGCTAACACCCCCAGAAAAAAAGAGATGGCTCCCAATCTTTGCATAGCTAAAGCAATCCAAAGGAAAACAACTTTGTTCCAAATGAAGTGACACAGTAGCCAAAATAAATCAGTGCAGCTCATAAAACCAGTGAACACTATGAGGTTAGATAAATTCTGAGAACTGTAGTCCCTGTTCAGAAATACCCAGCCAAGAGATATATGATTTGGGAGCTTTTTTCCCATTGCTAATAGTTTTCCGTACCTACAGAATTGTAGTCGTGTTTGATGAATATTTCTGTCACATTTGTGTCGTCTAACTCTCCCAATTTCACTTTCATTTTATATTTAAGATACTTGCAGAATAATTAAGAGTGAATTCTCTAGGGCTTTCCTTTAATATGTAGGGACTTCACAGTAAACTTGAAACAGGAACATTTTAGAAAAATGTATCTCCTCCTCTGCATTAATGGCTTGTATCAGTCTTTTCCATACCACTATTCTTGAGAGATGTTGATTTATGCCATGCTTGCTGGAGATACTGCAAATTATAATCCAACATGATAAAGTGCACTCATCTGGAAGAAGTGGACTACATTATGTTACAGAAAAAATGAAAGGATATCAGAAAATCAAAAGTTATATAAGTGGCTAATGGAATACTTCTTTGTGCCTAGGAAGAGAAAATGGTTGATTTGTGCAGTTTGTGTTAAGCTCTGCTATTGTACTCTTTGTAAATATAGACATCCTCAATTTACAACCATAATGAATCCTGCCATTAATGGTCATAAGTCATGATGGTTATAAAGCAGGACAGCATGTGATTTTATGACTTTTTTGCAACGAGTTATAAGACAAAGATTACTTATAAGTCTGAAAGAGTTTGCCCCCTTATTCCTATCCATTAGAAATACCTTATTTCAGCAAGTTTTGGATTTTATGATGGCATGACTCAGTCTATGTTTTTATTTCCATGTATGTCTTACAAAGGATACCTCTCTCTATCACTGTGCTGTAATTATGGAATAATCGTAGTATTACTTTGTTGAAGGCTGTTTGGCCTGCTTGCCTTGAGCGCTGTCTCTGTTTCCTTATTCAGGCTATGCTGTATATAGATATAGATAGTTTCTAATCCTTGTAATATGTGAAATCACAGTTAACATTGGCAAGATTTCAGTAATTGACAACTAAACGATTTCTCCAAAAGTATTTGCTTATGAAAAATTTATACTAGAAGGTATTTCTTTAATGGCACTTTGCTAGAAGTGGGTCCTGTTACAATTCACAGTACTTGTATGAAGTCTGAAGGATTATAACAAGTGGCACGTGTAGTGTCTCAATTAAAATGCTGCATTTTTTGTCGAAGGGAAAAAAAAGATTTTAGTTATCCTTTTTTATTGTGAACTTTTAAAGTGCCTTTTCAAATTTTTGTAACTCTGTCACCATAGGTATTGTACAATATTAACGTACTGTGATATTTTTGTTCAGAATCTTGATTTTGTTTTTAATAAAAGTTTCCTTTACATGTTGTTGCTTTTGGTAAAGAAAATACATTTAAAAAAAAGCATATTTGTGGCTATTTGTAATAAATAAGACCATTTAAATTACACATTGCTTTTAAACTACTTTAATTTGGCCTAGATTAAAAGTGTTCACATCCTTGAATTGAACGTCACCGGACTTGCTCAAAATTGCATGGAGCTGTTTTTACATTCACAGTTTTATATTCATGTTAATTAAACATTCCCACACATTTCATGGGACTAAGAAATGTTTCTGGGGTTGGCACTTTTTTTCATGTGACCTCTAATTGCTAGCAGTCTTACAATAGGAAGATCTAATTCCTCTATTGAACAAAAAAAAGAAAGTTTGCAACAAAACCCAACTTCCAGCTCCTTCTGTGCCTCTAAAATAGTTCTTTATTGAATATCCTATTGTGTTTCAGTATGTTGGAGGGCGACTCAGGATAGGAGCTGATACAGATATAGAGAGAGCAAGGGTAGTTAAACAAATGAGGCATTAATAAAGGACAATATGTGTAGCTCAAGATTGATATATAAAGGGTCCCTGAGTTTGCTTGTTTTCTTGCAGATCTTTCATTACCCAAACTAGGTAACATAAGTATTAGCAAGCTCAGAGAGCACCAAGGATCCCTCAATTGAAGGATTTTATTCTGGCACTGTTTTCTGTACTAACGAAGTAGTATGAAGTTCTAATATATAAAAGTAGAGTATTGTTTACAGAATAGGAGAAAAAATATAAGAAATTAAGCTTTAATCTACTTAATTTCCCTCACTTTAGTCTCTTTTCTTTACTTTCTGTTTGTAATTTACTATGGCAGCCTCTCCAGATTCTTATCTTGGGTATTGACAGAGTTTGTCTGAGTTTTCTCCCAGCTGTTCACCTTCCAAAAGTCTTCAATTCAGTATTCCGACATCTTGCACCTGAACCTCCATACATAAAGCAGCCATAATTCTTGAGTTATGTTTTGTTAAGGATTTCAGAAAATGAGAAAGATTTTGGAAAATTGCTCTTAAGCAGCATATTATCTAGTAGATTCATTGAAGCTCTATAATTTAAAATGAACTCATGCTAAATTCTTTGCCTCATGAATCTACCTTCCAATTAAAATGGAAAACAGAATAATATAGACAATAACTGCATTTTTTACTGCATTTTTCTGAAATAGATCACTAGCTCAGATGCAAAGGAATTTGACGAGAAGCTCTCAGTTTCCACTGATGTTAGAGCTCTTCTAATTGTAGTTTCATCAGTTCTGTCAGAAGCCAAAATATTGCTGGGAGAAATACAGTTCTCCCAATGGAGGTATCCTTCTACAGGTGTAGATTACAACATTATCCAGAGTGCTAATAAAAGATCCTTACAACAAAAGGCATGCCAAGCCATTCATTTTTTTAGTTTAAGCTGTGAGCATGCCAGACGTGTTTCAAAATAAAAAACCAATCCAGGAAATTGAAATATATATAATTAAATTCTCAAATTCTGTTCACTGTGAGCTATGAAGGCTTTGTTCAGTTTTGTACTCCCTGAGGAATTTATAGCTCACTATTCTTACACCCTGTTCCTATTAATCCCTCAGATCAATTTGGATTGGAGGAATATAATTTTCCAAAAAAATCAAGAGCAGCAACTTCCCCAATCAGTTGATAGAGATGCCCCTGATAAATTTTTTCCTTATATGTACTGGTACTTCCCCCAAATTCCATCTACCATGTAATTGTGCAGGCAGAAACATAGCTATTTCTTCTGTCTATAATCGCTTGCAATAGATGCATCAGATGAATTTCTGACTAGCGCTTGCTGATAGAATACATATTATTCTCCAACCGAACTTCTAACAGTTTAAATCTCAGCAAAAGAGATATATGTGGCATTAGTTTTCTTGCACAAGTGGATTAAAATATATAATGGAATGAATTAGTCTCTGAAACTCCAAGGAAAGGGACAAAATTAGAAGAAGAAATTGCAGATGTGATGTGTCATGTCAAATATTACTGGGGTCCCCTATTTGTGAGAGGTGCTTCCAGTTTCAACTATATTCCCTGCTTCCTACTTTTCTACTTAAAGCCATTGCTGATGAATGGGTGGGGTGGGGTTTTTATTTGTAACAATAGCTCCAGACAGGCTCATTGATTAAACATTCCAAAATTGCAAGGTCAGAAACTTACTTGATCTCTTGTCAAGAGATAAATCTCAGATCTCCAAGGGATCCATAAATCTCTTTTCAGTTGCCAATATTTTACTACAAAAATATGAACTCCCACAATAGTGTTTAGACTATTATGGCTATTATTACTAGCTAAAACGATCGGACAGGCAATTATTCCTGTTTTCCCCATTGTGTGGTATATTTCCCTGTGGCTCTGTGGAGCTCTGTACCTTTAAGAGCATTCTCAGTCCTGGATAGGAGTGTGATCAAAGTTGACTACAAATTTCCCCACTAATGCTATTTTGAACGGTACATGGAGCAATCAGCACATCTTCCAAAATCTGGTAAGTTTTGTTTAATGAAAATGACTAGAGTTATGAAAGGAAAAACGCATTAGGAGACAGACTGGCTAAAACTTTATGTGGGGTGACAAAAAAAATGCTCATTCTGTATTTCCTCTTAAACTAATAAGGTGTGAATAGTGAGAATTCCTTACGCTGTTCTAAATATAGCAGTTGTAGAATCTATGCTATAATTTAGTCACATTTGTTTAACTCGTAGCCAAACAGTTCACATAAACACATATTTCAAACATTGGGACATGCAAAATAACTATTCAAAAAGAACAGCCATTACATCTGTAAACAATTTATTGGTATCCACTGACTGGTATGCAAATAATGGCTAGAATGGAAACAATGACTCATTAATTCACAACTTTACTTTCCAAACATTCCATTCAGAACTACTTTACTGAAAGTTAATTTAAAGAAATCCAGAAGCTTCTAAAGCTGTAAAGAAAAACTCTGTTCTTTAGAATTACTTAAAGATTATAACTCATGAGTTTTGTGTTGTGCTTGTTTTCAGGAAAATAAATCTAAATACATCCTACAATTATCACCTGAGTTCCTGATACTTGCCTCATTTAATTAATTGACCTTGTTATTCTATTTCCTGCTATACATCTTTCCTTCTTTCCTTTGATGCTGCTCAGTTCTGGTCTGAAAAGGCCACTTCGAAGTTTCCTCATGAGTTCTTCATTTTTCTGCATTTAATTAAAGCACAGAACCTCGGAGGAAGCAAATTGCCAAAGAGTTTACACAATAAAGGACACTCCCAAGTGAATTATTATAATACGGTATTCCTGACTGCAGTTTTCAGCTTGTTTGTTGTGACTACAGTTATCTCAACCTGGTCATGGGGCTGTAAGAAATAAACCAATCTCTAAAGGTATAATTATGCCCTTTTCCCTTGATTACCTTTCAGAAGCTTGTTTTTGGATGTTCAGCTGCAGAAGTGAAACAATGATTCTGGTCTTGAAGTTCAAAATTTGAGGAATTTGCATTTGTTTTCATTTATGGAAATCTGGACACTAAGTAGTTTTTAAAAATTATTTCCAGATATGAACGTGAAGATGGAAGCTTCTACCATGTGATCCACAACTGGATTTAACATGATTGTGGTTTGCTATGGTTGAATCCCAGTTTCCAGTGTTTTGGAGAAGTTACCTGAAGAGTTCTTTCCAGTTTGATGAGAGGGTCTAAAATTACTATCTTTTCCCAGACATAACATTATATCAACCTTAGTGTGTCAGTGTGCCATGAGTTCTTTGGCTGCTGGATGTGTTTTTAACTAAGAATGACACAATGTCAGAGATGGTAAGGAAGCCTATGGTTCTTTTACTAAGTACTACTTACAGCAATTAGGGACTTCCACTTACAAATATGTCACTTTCTCCCAGCCTCTTTCTCGGGGATATTCAGTTAACAAGCCCTTGCTCCATTGCTAAGCTACCAGCTTCCTCACCTTTTTCTTCTAGTCCAGGGCTGTCACTCGCGGTCCGTGGGCTGGATGCATCACATGCTGGCCACACCCACACCTAGTTTAGCAAAGGGGGAAAAGTCCCGACACGTCACATGACACTGCTGTGATGCTGCGAGTTTGACAGCCCTGTTCTAGTCCATTTCCCAAGTGAGAGATAGGAGGGGAATTGGTTGTACTGTTGTGGAAAGTACTCAGCATGTCCTTTCTGCTTGGATCTTTGGCACCTGGCCTCTGCATAGACCTTGTGTGATATACCTCCCTCTGGGTCTTCTTCCCAGCCTTTCCTGGTCTGAGGTAATGTTAGTGAGTCACTGGTCAATGATTTCTTGGATTCTGCCGCTGAATAATTAAAGTGAATTCTTAATTAAGGTAAATTCTCTGCTGTGGATATCTTCTTAGAATACTATTTTCTAAGATAATGTTGACTTAAAATATATTCACTACTGCGAGAAAAAAAGGTGGTTCAGTTGAATGTTTTTCTCCTAACCCTCAAGGAATAAAAATGGTTGCAAGTTTTTAAAAACGGAGGGGCATGTTGGTGGACTGCAGAGTGGGAATCATGGATAGATCAATCAATATCTTAAGATCTAATTGAAAGGAGTGACACTAATAACAACTTGCCTCCAGAAGTTGTAAATGCTTCAACACTAGAAGCCTTTAAGAAGATATGAGACAACCATTTGTCTGAAATGGTATAGGGTTTCCCGTGTAAGCAGAGGGTTGGACTAGAAGACTTCTAAGGTCCCTTTCAATTCCAGGCATCCACAGCCAAGTTGTCTTAATGGTTGTGTTAAATTAGAATAGAATAGAATGACATTGTATTCTATTCTATTCTAATTTAGCACAAGCATTATGGCAGCTTGGTTGTGGATGCCTGGAGCTGTAGTAATACCACCAGACTTGAAACAGGTAACTTGCAGAATAGTTGCCAGTTGCCTCTTGAAAAAGCACCTTTGGGACAACTTGCAGAATAAAATATCCTAGTGACTTCATGGAAGCATCAATTTTGTTTTCTTGGCAACAATTCAGAAGTGATTTGTCATTGCCTTTTCCTGTATTTTTTCTTTAAAAACTTCTTTGGCTAATCTTTAGCCCTAAAAGTGTCTCATGACTTCCCCCAAATATTCATCCAGTCTAATACTGCTTAATTTTTCAATATCAGTCAAAAATTGTTAAGCGGTATTGTTCAATTACAGAATGTAATTCCTACAATAAACTACAACCATACAAAATAAGAGATTCTGAAAATTAATATTATAGGACATATTTCCTCACATTGAAACTAAATATATAACAGAAGAAAGACTGATGAAAAATGTTGGTTACTGATTTTAGAATAAAAATAATTCTTTTATTATTCAACTGTGCATTTCTCATTTAACGTGAATATTAAAATTCTGGGATTGTATTACTGTATACGCAAGACACTCTCCCAGAGTAAAGCTACTACACATTTTAACGTCATCCGATTTCTAAGGATACATTTTATTTGTATATGGTATTTGATATACAGAATCGAAATCCCATTTAAATTAAGTTCTACTTGAGGATTTAATGAGAATAATATTCGTGAAACTCCCCTACCTCTAACCCTAACTGTAAATAACTCTTCAGACACGAAGATGAAAGTTTATAGATATAAATTTTAATATATTCTTTGGGAACGTGTGTTTCATTATGGGAATTTATTCAATACAAAAGTAATATATTGCTTGGGTTGTGATAGTTTCTGGTCATTAATATTTGAAATTTTAAAAAGCACAATGAATCTAATTTCAATAGTAACTTTTCTGGAAAGTAAACAAATACATTATTGAAAGACAATTATCTGCAATCCATTTCCTGGTCACTGACTTCAGGCTCCAAAGGATACAATTCATCCAGTGCAAGTTCTGAAAGAACGAACACAGAATATGTAAGTTTTTTTTTTTTAAATACCATACTTATTCAACACTGCTATTGTCTAAATTTAACAGTATTTTTAATACAGAGTCAAATTCCTGTCCATCATGCAAAGTAATAACTGAAACGTTGGTAAAGCTGAGGTAGGCAATTTGGTGACCTCAAGATGTTGGAACTACTACTCCCTTAATTCTTTGCAATTGACATGCAGGCTAGCTTGATGGGAACCGAATACACTACATGCTCCCACCTGGTTATATATACTTGTGAAAAAGAATGAGCCAAAAAATGTGTATCGTTGCACACTGAAAATACTAGTGCACCTAAAACACGTTTTATCATTTATAAGTTGCAGAGACAATGCTGTATCCAATCTGTGTCACATTTATTTACAAAGTGAAGATATGAGAATCATCTCCAAAACTTTCCTAGTGGGCTTAGCCATTATTCAAATGATAGGAAAATTTATAGCTTAGCAGAAGAACATATTGCTTATAAAAAGTAGGCTCCAAGTTCAGTCCATAGCAGTCTAAACCCCAAGAGACATACGGTCAGCCTCAAGATAACACTAAATTAGGACTTCCGGTTTGACATCATGAGATCGACGCAGGGGGTGCAGCCTCTGCATCCCCACGCCGAATCCTCTTGGTTGGAGGACCCCTCAAGAGGCTAAAGTCACCCTGTAGGGGTGACTCATAAGGAGAGGCACCCTGTAGGTCGGGGACAGCAGCAGCTCTCTTGCTGGACCCAGGGTTTCTCCCTCTTTGCCAAAGACACCGAAGAAACCAAGATTGTGCTGGAGCGATGTGAGTGGAGAGTGATTGGAGCTGGGTGAGGTGACTTTGACTTTTAATTTTTGTTTAGGATTGACCCTAAAAGAAAATTAACCTGGGAAAAGAGTTCTCTGGAATTATTTTAAGCGACAATTAAAGAGAGAAATTGCAGTCTAACAGGAAATAAGTAAATGCTATAAAATTCAGAAAAACTGGATGTATAACTCTTACTGAATAGGCATTTATTGGATTATTTTATTGGATTTTTTTTAATCAACTTGGAATAAATAACTGGCAGTTTAATCTAAGAACAGTTTAAATTATTATTATTATTATGTTCTTCTCACTGCGGAGGCCCACCTCGGCTCCATGGAACTTCTCTTGAAACTGAGATGGGCACAACTGTTCTTAGATTAAAAACATTACTGAGGGAAGAGTTTGACTCAAAAGATTTAAAAAAAAATTCTGAACCTTAGATTGCAATAGAATGTTTGGGAAATTTGCTTTTAAACTATAGCAAGCTTACTTAGGACTTGGGCTACAGCATTTTATATTTTTCACTTCAAAATGGAAGGAAACAATGTCACCAATTTTCAGCAATTGTTAAAAGAGTTTAAGAATGCCATTCCTGAGCTAAATAATTAAATCATCTTGTTTGGAAGAAGGCAAACTTTTGTGTCTACAAACAGAATGTAATTCCTACAATAAACTACAACCATACAAAATAAGAGATTCTGAAAATTAATATTATAGAACCTATTTCCTCACATTGAAACTAAATATATAACAGAAGAAAGACTGATGAAAAATCTTGGTTACTGATTTTAGAATAAAAATAAACTTTTTTATTTTTAATAAAGAACGGAAGGCAAACTTCTGTGTCTTCAAACAGGGAATGCATACAGCTGAACAATACCCTATAAGAGGGACTTTTATCAGCCATAAATTAAAGGTATTTTCTTCAAAATATATACAAATCAGTATTAACAAATAATGGTTTGATACAAGTTACCTCTTTGAACTATTCCCATTGCTTTGGAACCAGTGCACTCTTTTGAATTCGTAATAGAATGTGAGAATGATCCTGAGGAACAAGGAGAAGACATTCCTCCTAGGTAACGATCAGACAAGAGAGGGGGGAGTCCCCAGTGGCTTCACAGTCAAGGAAGGAAACTTAGGAAGGGCCCGCCCTAATGGACCAGGAAGTTAAAACTGAGAGGTCTCTACTTTCAGACTTGCAAGATTCTATTTGGGTAGCTATACAACAAAGCAGAATTTCCCCATCTGGTTGCATTTCCTGTCTGGCTTAATACAGCCTTACAATAAAGTAGAATTAGCTCATCTGGTTGTGTTTCCTGTCTGTTTTACCTGGGAGGATTGCAGGAATTTAGAGAGGATGTTGTGGGTGCACTCACAAAATGGCTGCCAGGATCACAAAGCACAAGGCGAAAAGCAAAATGCTCCTTACAAAGAAAGCATTCTTGAAAATGAAGAAGGTGTCAAACTTCCCATCTTTATTTTGAAAATTCAAAGAGGGCAGAGTGCCAGGTGGGTGCTAAACAATAAGATCAAATAATGGCTCGATTTCAGTGGTGCCAGAACTTTTTAAAAAGCCAAAAGGATACCAGTAGGAAACAAAATATGTTCCAGAGGAATTTAGGAGAAATAAAAATTCAATGAAACATATCATTTATAATCATTGGTCCTCACTCTGCTTTATAATATCTCATTCAATGTATTTGAAGTACTAGTCCTGGGAAAGAATATGGCCTTGAAAAGTGTTTCTGCTAATTTGACGCCTATCACTATGGACAGGAGCTGATTAGTTAAAACCGGCTCTTATACAAATCTGTGAATCAATGAAAAATGAGTATAATGTACGCTCATGGCATGGCAAGCCATGCAGTTACAAACTGTAGAAGCAGCAATGACAATGGATCCAAGTAGCACAGATTGTGTTTACATAGTTCTGCATCTGTTGCCTTTCTATGCTATATGACAGAGAAAATGAATGCTATTAGAATGCATTTGCATGTACTTGCAGGTGGCAGATCACTGCCTGCGTTGGTAGTCACATGTTTAATGCAAGTAGTCTCACCTTCACAAGCTTTTAAATGCTGCCCTTTTCTCAGGACTGCTGTAACCCCAGACAAGACACCATCATATTGGTGGAGCACTTCCAGGCAATGTTCATGGAAAAGTTTATCTTTCTGAGAGAGACCATGCAGAAGCAAAACAGCATCCCGCAAAAACTGTACAATTTGCTTTTCATGTCCAGTGAACACGACTCCTTCCATTTTTCTGATCAAAAGCCACTGCCTATGTAACATTACTATCAGAGCTTTCACTGCCTGCAAGAAAACAGAATACAGTTCTCTTAGAGATGTGGGGTGTGTACTGTTACATTTATAATTGCTCCCTTTTTGGAATAGTACCATTATAATCCAGACATATGAGATTCTTATTAAGAGGACCAAGGTTTGGGGATCACAAGGTATACTTAAGCAATATACCCTGACTGTTAAGACTGAATAGGTAACACCGGAGTCATGTTGTTTTTTCAGGTGAAAAAAAGCAGATAGTTTTAAATATGATCAGTTTTAAATATGATCATAAATGTAATTTCTTAGTAGCTTACCTCAGAAGTGCACTGACAATCTGTTCCCACAAGTAAAACAGAGGACCTACAACACTGCATACACTTGCTCAGAAAACGAACCGTCTACGAAAAATTTACACAAAATACTTTTAAAAGATATTAATTTATATGTTATTTTAAGATAAAACATGTAGTATCAAAATAAAGGAAAACTCTGCATCTCTCTGGTCCCAAACATACTAAACAAATGTGCTTGAAGTAACAGGCAAAAAGGAGGGAGGACTTTCAAGTAAATGTCCCAAGCATCAGGACATTTTTAAATTCAGTTTAATCCCTCATACTAGCATAACAAAAGTATTTTGATTACATTTCTCTATTACATAACTTGGTTCCACCGTATTCAGGAGAAAAAAAGTCAGGGCTCCATCATACCCAGCCCTTTAACTCCATTCCGTCCCCAGAAGCTGAACCATAGCTCAGATAGCTTTGGAGACTTAGAAACTGATACAAATGTATGGTTTTCAGTTGAAAAGCAGGATAAAGATAAGCTTGTATTTTTATAATACAAGTACTCAAAAGCTCAAATCCTGCATTTAATTTCTCCTGTTCAAAGAACTGTCATGTTTTCTCCTTTAAACATGCAATACAATTTACCTCTTGTTCCAACTGCAACCAAAGCCTTTCAGATGCTAATTTATCGGGGCGTGATGTGATGTACATGTATAATGCCAAAAGCAGGCACGTTTCTGTGAAAAGAATTAAGTATAACATGTCAAGTTATCATTCATGCGACTGCAATGTCTTAAAAACTACAATGCTCTTTGGAATACAACGTGCTCTCCATTTTCTATATGATAAAAATTAAATACCACAGTTTAAAAGTAGTTTCAAAGTGGATGCTAGGACAGGACAGGTGTTTCCCACAGAAGAGGGAAACGTTAAATTAATACATTCAAAAGGGTGTCCTCTTGGTGTTTGGAAACAACTCCCTTAATCCTTACCACTGGCAGTGATATCTGAGGGTTAGGCTGCCTACTCCCAAGAGCACTTTTGAAATAAGCATTTCAGCCACGATTCCCATAATTTCATGTAGCTGACTGCAGCTGTCTCCTCTTCTTCCTCGTTCCACTTGAATATGCCATTTGTTCAAAAATAATATCATGGGCAAGGAGCTGGATTGCACCAGTGGTCCTGCACCAGAATAAATAATCCGTGCAGAAATTATAAGTCTCTTGGCTGTCCTGTGATGAGTACATGACCACTTCAGCACTTTTAGATTTCATACACTGTCTTTCTCCCAGAGGGACTGAAAGCGAGATAATTTGCTTGGACTCCTAACTGCCCAAGAATATAGTAAAATATTCCAATTGATGGAACAAGAGGTTGTTATACCAAAAAGGAGTCTTCAACTGCAGTATGCTCATTCAAAATTGTTCAATTTTTACAAGTTTAGGAAAATAAAACATAAAGCCTGCCGACAAAATACATATCCTCTTCTTGCAAAATGATGTCAGCCATTTACTTATA
This sequence comes from Boaedon fuliginosus, assembly GCA_027560395.1. Taxonomy (NCBI): domain Eukaryota; kingdom Metazoa; phylum Chordata; class Lepidosauria; order Squamata; family Lamprophiidae; genus Boaedon; species Boaedon fuliginosus. Next base: position 33,160 of record JANHGC010004381.1, on the reverse strand, counting down.
GGGCTGGAAGGCGAACAGTAATTCTGATCAAGCCAATGTTTTCAGAACCATCTCTAAAACTACTTTATTTCCTAGAATGATACACACGACTAGTCACAGAGAGCGAAATTTTTGGTGACAAAAGATTTTAAAATAAACAGGGAAATACAGAAATCTTCAAGTAAACAACATCCAAGCTTTGGAACCAAATTTTAAAATGCCCTTGCTTGCCTTATGAATTCAGTGTTTTGCTAACGGAGTAAGATGGCTAAGATGTTCTCTTTCTTACCTGAACATGAACAGAACCGAGCAGCCAGATCCTGATGCTCAGCAAGCAAACTTAACATCCTAACAGTGAGAAGGACAGAAAACAAGGGAGTTTCTGAAGATATGCAGCGAAGCAGGACCTGTGATTGGCTATCGAACAAGCACTGAAAGCTTTATAGAAAAACAGAAAGAAAATAACATTCAGTGTCTGATTTTTTTTCAGCAGTTGATTCATATTAAGCAATCAAAATTACCCATGCAGAGAACAAAACAGAAATCAAGCACTTCCAAAGCACTTCAGATCCAAAGATGCGGAGATGTAGGTCACACACCGTACCTGTTGGCCCTGCTTTCAAACAGCTGTTTTTTTTCCTGGGCTCACACAAGGTGCTTCAACCTGGATGAGCTGCCAGCATAACTTTGCTTCAAATATTTTGCAATAATGCTTAGAAGGTACAGAACAGCCTGAGTGACCTCCAGATGTGATGGCTTCGATTCCCCAAGTTCTCAGACTGGCTGCCAATTTGTAGAGTTGAAGCCACACATCTGGAGGCTGTCCAGATTGCGAGAGGCTGTTTTAGAAGAATAAAGAACAATCTTTAGAAGAACAAAACAATCAACCTGCATATTTTTAATCAAATGAGCTAAGTCATGTAAGAATGCCATGAAACAAATTTATTTAAAAATAAAAATGGGGTTAAATTCAAACTGTACTTTTACCTTATTAATAAGTCAACTGTTGACTTTTCAGCTAATTTCACCAAAACCTTTAGGCACTGATTTGCGATATGGCACCTCTGGCATCCTGCTGATGTTACGCACAAGGTTAAGAGTTGTAGTAGCTTTTTAAACAAAGGGTGCTGGGATTTGTCCAAACTGGCAACCTCTAATTCTGGGAGGGTTTCCTGAAGATTAGCTGTATCCCGCTTGCTGCAAGCCATAGTCTCATTCTTCTCACAAACGTCTATAGCTCCTGGATTACAATCTGCTTTGATATCATGGGACAGAAGTGTATTAATAACTTCCCAGCTATAAAACACCAAAGAGTAAAGAATGCCCAGTGACACGAGTGCATATTCTTCAAGAGTGGATAAAGCTTCCTCTACACTTGAAGCTGCACCTGAAGATGTCCTAGAGGAGCAAGCAGACTGATTTTCAGGAGAAATGCTTCCAGTCTTCGTCATTGACAAGAGGGCTTGGTTATAGGCACCAATGTGAAGTTCCAGGAGGGGGAGAAGATGTACTGCTCCAGGAATTTTAAAGCACTTAAGATGGGGCACATCTCTCCTGTGTTGTTGTCCTTCCAGTGAGCCTCCATCTACAGCAATCAAATTCAGTCCAGTTAAGGCAAGTTTTTGAGTAGTTCTCAATAAAGTCTCACCTTCCTGAGGGCTTGCAATCTTGTTACTGAATTTTTGTGTAGGTCCTCTAAGAAAACAAGAGGGGGGAAAATAAGTATATTTTGTGATGTTCTGTGCATCTTCTGAAACTAGAACACATATTATGCTCCGGGCAAATGGGCTCAAGAACATTACTGCCACTTTTTGCAATGGGAATTAAGAATATACTGTTGATATTGAGTTTGTCTTAATGTAATATTCTTTCTCAAACAGAAAGGGAAATAAGTATTTGATCCCCTGCTGATTTTGTCCGTTTGCCTTCTGACAAAGAAACAACCAGGCCATAATTGTAATGTAATGTTGTAATGTTTATTGTAGCTGTGAGAGACAGAAAACAAAAAACCCTCAAAAACCCAGTGCCCAAAAGTCAGAGATGGATTTTAGTGAGGGAAATAAGTATTTGATCCCCTATCAACCAGCAAGATTTCAGGCTCCCAGGTGTCTATTCATTATATGCAAGTAACAAGCTGAGATGAGGAACACCCTCTGTAAGGGAGTGCTCCTAATCCCAGGTTGTTACAGTACCTGTATAAAAGACACTTGTCCATAGAAGCAAGCAATCAATCAGATTCTAACCTCACCTAACCTCACCCTCATGCCCAAGACCAAAGAGCTGTCAAATGATGTTAGGGGCAAGGTTGTAGACCTGCACAAGGCTGGACTGGGCTACAAGACTATCGCCAAGCAGCTTGGTGAGAAGGTGACAACAGTTGGCACGATAATTCGCAAATGGAAGAAACACAAAATAACTGTCAATCTCCCTCAGTCTGGGGCTCCATACATGATCTCACCTCGTGGCATTGCAATGATCATGAGAACGGTGACAAAGCAGCCCAGAACTACATGGGGGGAACGTGTCAATGATCTCAGGGCACCTGGAACCATAGTCACCAAGGAAACAATTGGTAACACACTATGCCATGAAGGACTGAAATCTTGCAGTGCCCGCAAGGTCCTCCTGCTCAAGACAGCACATGTACAGGCCCATCTACAGTTTGTCAATGCACATCTGAATGATCCAGAGGAGAACTGGGTGAAAGTGTTGTGGTCAAATGAGACCAAAATCGAGCTCTTTGGCATCAATTCAACTCGCCGTGTGTGGAGAAGGAGGAATGCTGCTTATGAGCCCAAGAACACCATCCCCACCGTCAAACATGGAGGTGGACACATTATGCTTTGGGGATGTTTTTCTGCTAAGGGACAGGACACCTTCACCGCATTGAAGGGACAATGGATGGGACCATTTACCATCAGATCTTGGGTGAGCGCCTCCTTCCTTCAGCCAGGGCATTGTGAATCGCCCAGCCAGTCTCCAGACCTTAATCCCATAGAAAATCTATGGAGAGAGCTGAAGGTTTGAGTTGGCAGACATCAGCTTCAAAACCTTTCTGACTTGGAGAGGATCTGCAAAGAGGAGTGGGACAACATCCCTCCTGAGATGTGGGCAAACCTGGTGGCCAATACAAGAAACGACTGACCTCTGTGATTGCCAACAAGGGTTTTTCCATCAAGTACTAAGACATCTTTTGTGAAGGGATTGAATACTCCCTCACTACAATGCAAATCCATCTCTGACTTTTGGGCACTGCATTTTTGAGGGTTTTTTTGTTATTGTTATTCTGTCTCTCACAGCTACAATAAACCTACCATTACAATTCTGGCCTGGTCATTTCTTTGTCAGAGTGCAAACGGACAAAATCAACAATTATTTCCCTCACTGTACATGCATATCAGGCAGACAGAGACAAGGATACAGAGACAGAGAGACATTTGGATCATTATTTAAGGTCTTCTTCTTGATTCCTCAACATCTCAGGGCCTGGAGACATACAGAAGATTCTAGGTCTTTTCAGTTATGAACCAATATTAACTGATGGTCCATTGCCAAGTTTTTCTGGCCCCTTTTGTACCTTATTTTTTAAGGAAAACCTCTGAGGAGAGCAGAAAGCTGATGGATTTGTCTGGCAATGAATTTATTTCCATTTTTGACACCAACTGCATTTTTAATCATATTATGTACTGACTCGCCTATTGCTTGCTGAACTACGATACTTCATTATACCATTATTATATATCCTGAAACCTGAAATAATATCATTGAAATATAGCAGCATCCTGCACTCCCAGTTTCATCATTTGAGGCTAACTTTATTTATATTAGGAATGAATACTTTTCAAGCACTATATCCAACACAGTTTAGGATATAAAACAGTGTTCTTCAATTGCATGAGGAAGATTTTATGTAATGTCCTAATGGTAGGAAATGGCCTCAGTAATCTATGACTTTAAACTGTATGGACCTCAACTCCCGCAATCTCATAGCAAACAGTTTGGCAGCATTCTGGAAATTGAACTCCACACAACTTAAGTTGCTGAAGCTGAGAAACACTTTTCTAGAGACTTCCCTTTACTGGGTGTACAGGCAGAAGATACACAGGAATTAATCTGAATTTCTGCACTGAACAGGGTTGATAACATAAGTGACCATTTCCAGCTCAATGGTTCCACAAAAGTAAAACAATAACACCTCTATGTCCAGAAATGGATCTATGTGGACTTTCATTGCAGGATCCCTGGGTTAAGTTATCATTTTAAACAGTGTCACCCCAAAGCATCTGAGGGCAGGATAAGAACTAACATGTAGAAGTCATTAAAGAGAGATCCAACTTAGAACTAAGGAGAAACTTCCTGAGAATGAGAACAATTAATAAGTGGAACAGCTTCAGAAGTTATAGGTATTCCATCACTGGAGGTTTTCAAGAAGACATCGGACAGCCATTTATCCGGAATGTTATAGGGTCTCCTTGACAAGAAGGTTAGACTAAAAGACTCCAAGATCTCTTCAAAACCTATTATTCTGTGTTATATATTCTACTTGTTCCTCTATTAGTTCTGCATCCATTGACTAAATCAGTACTAGGTCCACATAAATTAAAATATCATTATTTCTTTAAAATGCCATTACATTAAATCTGATCTATCACTAGCAGTATATTTCCATATTTTGGGCAGAATCAACTCAGTTTTATTTCTAATCTGAAAGTGTTTCAACGTGGCAAAGACATTAGCCTGCACAAATCAAACTTCTGAGAAAATGCATGATGTGGCTTGGAAATCTGGACATCTTTCTATTTATCTGTGTGGACGGCTTCCATCGTCTCTCAATTCTGGACAGATGAAATTCAATATTTATGTAAGGCAGCAGGCAAAGGTTGATGGGATGTCATAAAGATACACCATTGGATCTCTGAGTGCAGAGCATGATTAATAGTAAACCAGAACATTAATTATATTTAATTATTTGTCCCATGATATTAATTTTTAAATGCCTTCTGTTTTACCACAGAGCATTTAATATTATTTATTTTTATTTGAGCTCTTAGTTTTGAAACAATTTCATAAAGCTGTATCACAGGTGAGAACTTGCTAGCCCCCTTTTTTTAATACCCTGTAAAGTTTTATGTAAATGGCTGAGTTACAAAAACAGCTGGAAATATGAGTTCATAATGACCATGCTGGGAGGCTTTTCACTAGAGGAACACACAGAAAGTATTTGGGCTCCATCAAAGCAAGTTTGGCTTTCCAAGCTTCCAATAGTCTAACCTATCTGGTACTTGATGTAGTAGCCCCCACCCCCCAGCCTATTTGTGCATTCAAAGGCTGGCAACAAAAATAAAACATTTCCTTTGCTTTTTGTGTGATGATTTTTATAATGTTACATGATTGTGTAGTTAGTTCCAACTTCATCAAGCTTTTATGTTTTTATTAATTCATTTATTTGATCAGTTTCAGTGCTACTTGACTCCAGACTGACTCTGGATGGATCACAGTAACAACACAGATCACAGTAACAAGACGGTGGCTCATGTGGTAAGATGCTGGGCTTGCGTACCACTAAGGTTGGCAGCTCAGCAGTTCAATTCCCAAGAGCAATTAAAACCATCTCCAGCTTGGGCAGGGGGTTGCCTACTTGGGCGGGGGGTTGGACTCGATGACCTACAAGGACCCTTCCAACTCTGTTAATATGTTTTTATTATATATTATTACAATAGGATAAAATGATGTCTTTGTTACTAATGAACCCATAGTTGTGCTTTGGTCTTTCTCATTAGATATTATTTCATTAAGGTATATTAGATTTTGGATCAATGGCATTGATGGACATGGAAAACAAGCCTATCATGAGGAGCATGCTAGACCACTCAGATAATTTTATCTCCGAGGGGGTGCTAAAAGATATTTAAAATAGGCTTTTTCCTTGCAAGAAGTCAATCTGCTGTTTCATTTAGCCATGGGCATCTGCAGAGTCCTGCTGCTTTCAACAAAATGACAGAGCACGATGGCATCATGTCACACAGGCCATGATATAAGGACTGAATTTAATATCAACACTGTTTATCAGCACAGTGAACATGCACAATCTTTGAAAAGATGGATCCAGTTTCCATCTTCATGCTATTTGAAGATATATTGCCAAGAAGTCAAAATGGAATTGTTTGTCTGTTTAATTGGGCGCTTTCTTCTGCTTTGACACTCTGAATACATACAAATGGAATACCTAACCATTTTTTCTTTCTTGCATTACTATACTGGGGAAGCTAACAACTTATTGACATCAACAAGTAATTTGTTCTGGATATTAGCAACTCAGCATGCATTCCCTATGACTTCAAGAATGAAAATACTGTTTCTTTAAAAAGAATCTTAATTGAAACAAGCTACAAAGTTTATGTTTGCTCAGCAAGAGTTTCTAATGAATGCTCTTATCTAAATCATGTCTAAATCATATGCTAGTTATTTTAAAAACTTGTTTCTACTATAACAGTTTCTACTATAACAGGGGAAAACTCTTAAGACATTGTGCCTTTATATATGTTTTAATTGTGGTTTTTCTTTTTTGTTTTTAAATAAATGGTGATGCTTCTCTGCTTTGATCCCTGTTTGGGGAAGAAGAAATAATAAGGAATGCTGAAAATTGTAGTTCAATAATTTCTGGAAGACCCCACTTTCCATAGCTTAGTCCAATAATGCTATTTTGCCAAAATGGTACTTCTGACTTTCAAACACTTATTTTTGAGAATACATCCCATTAGCATGACTTATTTTCATGTGAATGTGCATTAGATTTTTCTGTTAGTTTCAAAACTCCTTCCAAATCATATTATCTCCAAATCCACATCCAAGTAATTGGTGCTGCATTTCATGGCATTGCAGACAAAAATCTATACTTGGAAGGAGACTCTTAGCACTTTTACAATAATCTTGAAGTGTTTATTTTCAATCAGCCTTCATGGTAAGAGGACAAATAGGCAATTCCCAAGTCTTATTAACCCTTAGACCTAAACAATGTCACAAAGGAATATGTAATGTTTATGCAATCATTGGCAGGTGCTTCATGGACTTCTGGGCTTTTAAAACCAGGAGCAATCCAGCTATCTTCGTTTCATGAGGAACAGCGGTAGCTTGAAAAAAGATTCTGCTAATGTTTTAACCATTAACCAGTCAGAGCATCTGGAAATATGAGCAATGGAATAGACACGTCTCAGCCTACCTGTCATTGATGATGAAAAGGGCTAAAGATGTCTCCCTGGTCAGAAAATATTGCTATTTCACTTAGGAAAAATACTGTACTTTAAAGACATTTTAATGTCACAAATATAAGAAAAGATCAAGAAGGACCAAATAATGGCAAGACTCAGGTTAATAGTTAAAAAGACAATTATGGTAAAATGTGGTAGAATTACAAGAAAGTGCCCTTTTATAGGAGAGGGAAGTTCAGTATTAGGTATAATAGTAATGCTAAAATGCTTTAGAATAAGATACTGAATAGGAATAAGATACTGAATAGGAAACAAATGAAGTAGGGCTTATCTGATGTATGAATTACTGTGATTATATTTTATTGAATTTGGATGTGAATTTATTTCTATTCACTTTCTACGAAATGGTATTCCCTGAGACATGAGACATAGATCCTGTATACAATGAAATGACATGGTCGAGTTTCCAGATTGGAAGTTAGACTATGTTTGTATGTATGTAATATGTATGTATGTATATGTATACATGTGCACATATATATGTGTGTAGATGAAAAACCCAGAATATATTCTATAGGTAAGGAACTAGTAAGGCAAGAATTAGCATATGCTTAATATTTGATGTAGTAAACTTGATATGCTAGTTTAAAGAAACAATAACATAAAATAAATTGTACATACATTATAGCTATCAGACAAGTGGAACATAAATCCTATATCAGTTAACCAGTTAGAAGAGTATCTTTAAATCTTTAGCCTGAAATGGTGTACTTTGGAAAATTTTGGTCATGTTGATATACCACTAGCTTTCATTCAACCTTCTTACTCTTCAAAGGACCATATCTTAATTCAGCTTAATTCTGTTCTATTTCACCCATCTCTGATGTCTGCAGTTCTTATTTTTGTAAACAGACCTAGACATGATTCTGGAGGAGTTTGGATTTAAATCAAAAAAATAAACAACTGCGAGTTACCCAAAACATACTTTCAACATAAAAACAGGGTTTTTATTTATTTATTTGATTTAAATCTGATCTACTCCATAATCATGCTCGAGGCAGTTTTCAAAAATAAGCATTTCAGAAATAATTTTAAAAAGTTCATTGAAGAACTTTATCAGTATGGCCAAAAATATATTTTGTTCATAGTAATAAGGCAGCTTTACTTTTTTCATTTGTGTTTTTAACTAAACAAGAACATTTGGCAATGAGGAGAGCTATCCAGGGGAATCATTCATTGGCCTCACCTATCATGTCTTCATTTTAAATTGTTCCTAATCTCATCCAAGTTTAGATTACAATATCCAGAATGCTTACCCTACTAACATTTCTTATTTCATGCTATTTGTTCAGGCAAATCAACTGCAGGTAGGTGGTGACATTTTGGTGCATTTGGCAAGATTGAGAAGTATTCACCATATTCATGATAATAAATTGCCTTACTACCATCCTGTAAATATGCTAATTCATTTCAGAAAAGGTAAGAGTACAAGACAAATAACCACATCTACAAAGTAATCAGGTGATGAGAATGGATGTGACATTGCTTGAAGACATTGCTAAGTCAAAATCAGCTAGTGATCTTAAGTCCGTCATTTAGGATTAAATGTTTACCTTGGAGTCCAACTAATTCCTGTCACTGGAAGGGAGAATTGAAAGATAACTGACTGGAAGTGGGCTATTCAAATATATCTGGTACAAACAATGAGCGACTGTCAAAAATTCTACATAGTTTAAGGCAGGTCTTGTGAATAATGAGTGTAAGAAAGAAGAAGGGTATTGGGTAGTATAGTCTTAGAATAAAAGCCTAACCAAGTGTTGAGACTCATCCATGACCCCCAGAATTGAGTGCTATGCTCACTCAGCTCCTATAGGCAAATAACCAAGTCTCCCTATGTACAATAAAATCTATTTCTTTTCTTCTTATACATCTGCGGTTTTGGAATCATCTGAACAGGGTGGGAATTTCTTTGCTTAAAATTTTCCACCCTTAAAGTTTATTATGCAGAAGGATTGCAATATAGTGTAGTTGAAAATATACAAGATATATAGGTGGACAATGGATAAAGTATAATAGTTTATCCTATCCTATCCTATCCTATCCTATCCTATCCTATCCTATCCTATCCTATCCTATCCTATTCTTAGTTTATTCTATGAAGCCCTTTGCATTTCTAAACTTAATAAAAGTTTAGTGAAAGTCTGCATGCGTCTTCTTATCTGACAAATCAGGAACTGACTGATGAAAGTAATATCCCTGTAAATTTAAGTAAATATAAAATATCATTATCAGTGAGCATCTGAAACTTGTTAACAATCTGCTCTAGACAGATCATTTGCTTACAGTTAAATTATTTTTCTGTTAATGGAGAAATAAGTTGCAAGAGGCATGACAATGATATAATTTCTGTTTTTGTTAAAATTCCCTGAATGCTTGCTGCAGATTTACTTAGTAGCTCTTGTCTCCAACCAAAACAAATGGATCACAAGAAATACAGTGTTGTTATGGGCCAGGAATTTGTACGAATTGTTGCATTGTTGCTATGACAGAGCAATGGTAATGTCTTTATTAAAAATAGGAATTATGACTGGACCCCTGGAGTGTTTCTGCTTCAGGCCAGAAATTGCATGAAAAACCATCAAATACTTATCAATAAGTTGGGATGTCTCATCTGTTGTTTTTTTTACTTCTATGAAATAATCTGTTTATCAGAATCCCAATTATTTTGACAGCTTGAGTCTGATGAGAATACTATATAAAGAAAATAACTATTCTTTACCCTCAAATCAGTTGTTTCACTACTACAAACCATACTGCTTTTTTCACATTTGGGATGTCTTCCTAAATAAACTGATTAGAGTTTTGGTAGCTGATAAAAGCAACTGTAAGACAGATGCTGAAATATAAAACGAGATGGACTCATTTGGACTGAAACTGACTGTTTTTGAAGAAAAGCATTTCCCATAAAATAACAGAACCAGAAAGCTTAGCAGACCAGTTAGTGCTTCATAGCCAGTGTAAAAAGGCAAAGCCATGACTGTAAAACTGAACTATATATTGTTTCCATTGCTCTATAAAATGGAAAAAGGGGGAGAGAGCAAAATGTAGTTAAGTGGCCGAAAGGGATTGGTTCATCAGCTGCGGCTCTTTTCCAGCAGTCTACGAGTAAAAACCATAAAATCCTACAGAAACAGACAAAGTTAAAAAGTCACAGAGAGAGTTCTCAAGCCACTAATACCAATAGTTGCATACCAGTGTGAGATCTCCATGCCAGTTGTTAGAGCCAAGTTTTAACTTTCTTTGGGAACTCCAGAAGAGCTAGCTTCACCTAAAGGGGCAAGATGTTCCATTAGATGGTTGGATGGTCTTCTAGTGTAGTGGAGGATTCATTCCATTTAATCTCACAATTGCTAAATCTGTCAGCTGTTTTTAATCTATCTATTTTTTTTACACATTTAATATTTGACAGGTAGAGTGAGTTGTGCGTTGAAGCAGAAGTTGATGTAGAAGAGAGAGATATTTTTTTACTACCTTGTTGCTGGTCTTGCCTCCAAGGGGGGATGAGGTCAGAGGTACAGGAGGATAGCCTCATCATCTGAAAAACAAAAACAAAAAAATAGACTCACCTGAGACTGAATGGCCCCGGAAAACTGGATCCAGGGACTACAAATGACACATTGTGTCTGCAGCAGCCAATAAGAGCTGGACATTACACTATGAGGTGTTCTGAATTGTCTCTATAAAAGAAGGGAAGGGAAGGGAAGGGAAGGGAAGGAAAGGAAAGGAAAGGAAAGGAAGAAAAAAGAGAGACTATTACTGTTAAACTAGTAGAACAACAAATAACTTTTAGCTGCTTCAGCTTTGTACTGGGAGTGAGAATAAGGTAACATCAACAGGACATGTTATAGGAAAATGACTATTGGGGTATGTTCCTGCCATGAGTTGAATGTGAGAAGGAATCCTTATTCAATAGTTTTGGAACTTAATTATCTTAATGTATCTTTTTCCTCTTTAGAATAGACCTAGTATTACAGACAACTCTGGAGAACTGATTTCATTTGGATTTTGAATAGAATCAGTTCTCAGTAACTGAATTGTTAATCTCTTTCTAAGTTTAAAACTTAGTCTCTATCTGAAGCAACTCATAGTACTGAACAAATAACAAAATAAAATTTACAACACAATATACATAAACAATAACTCGATATTAATATCTCAATCCTTCAGACTGATCCCATCTCTAAATTTTTGTAGACCACTTCTTAACTAAGACTGCAAAAATGCAATTTTATCAGGACAAGTTGTGTATACATTAAAATATGTATATTTGGAAAAATGCACATGCAGAGATGTGTATATTAAGCCAGTGGAAGCAGATGCCTTCTAGAGATGTTAGGCTACACTTATAAGTTGTATAAGTTGCTCAATCAGCATGAATCAGAATTCTTTGAATCATATTAAAAATATTGGGAGGAAACCAGGTGGATCATCCCATCATTAATATATAAAACAGGAAAAACTGCTAATGAAAATAAAAGGCCACTTTCTTGTAAATTATAAAAAAATAGCAGAAAGCCAAAGTAATCTGATTGAGTAAACCTGTGATTAAATATATGCCACACTAACTCCAACTACCTATATACAGATAGTCAGTTTCTTCTTTCTGCTATTTTAGTGCTTAACTTAAAATGAAAACAAGGTATTTTGCTGCCATTGCTTACTGCTTATTACACTAAGTCAGGGGTGTCAAACTCATGGTGTCACATTGTTGTCACATGACATACTGCGACTTCCTTCCCCTTCGCTAAAGTGGGGATGGGTGTGGCCAGCATGTGACGCATACGGCCTGAGGGCTGTGAATTTGATACCCCTGCACTAAATGGTGCCTTAATGTATGTATACTGCTGTCCTGATATACTTTGATTCATTGAGCCAAGACGATGTTTTTCAACCTGGGCAGTTTGAAGATGTGTAAACTTCAACTCCCAGAATTCAATAGCCGGCATGCTGATTCTATTTGGGTAAACTTTACATAGAATTTTGCTATTGATTTCTTAACATTAGCTAGTCAGATTCCGGTGCAGATGAGCTGAATTAATTTCCAAAGGGAAATAACCAAAAAATAAATTACATTGGCACCATGTGTATCCATTAGATTGGGCACATTCACATTTATTAAACCCTCTACAAACATATTGTCTCTTTTTATTTTCCACTTTCATGGTGAGGAATGGCAGTGTGAAGATAAATATGGTATGTAGACAGATTTGAACTGGATGTTGCCAGGAAACTGCATCAAATAGAATGTACTTGGCATGTATTGTAAAATATCTGGAAAATTCATATTACCTGGGGAATATCTATTTAAATATCTATGCATCATGAACTCTTCCAAAAGAGTCTTCGTAGATTGCTACATAAGCTAAAAAGCACTTGTATTTGATTTTATTCCACAGTTTCACTGGTTCCCTATCATTGAGGTTTAGGACTTCCAAATAATTCCTCATGTTCTTGAAAATGGTAGATACATGCTCAACCATTTGTGATAGAAACTGGTGACCTTCCATGTAAGCAATTTGTCATTTGTCCTACGGTCAGCCCTGATCACAGCTTTGCTATTTATAAATGAGTTTTTCCACCAGTTTATGACAAAAATATAGTCAATTTAATTTCTATGCACTTGAAATTGGATTGATACTCAAGGATGTTAGACAGTAGCATATGCTGGAAATATCAGTCTCCATTGGCTGAATAGATAGGCCTAGCACAGCTCCTCCATGCAATTTTCCAACTAACGGCACTGTGACGGGAAGTCTAGCAGTCCCTAAGAACACAGGGGAGGAAACCAGACTACTGCAAAAGATATCTCAGCCCTAAGACGAAGGGAGAATGAGAAAGAGACCCAGTAGCTCTGCCTTAATTATGTCAGGTATAAGTTGATCTGGAAAATTGTTTTAGCAAACTTTCAAGCTTTTGCAGTTTACCCTTCAAGCAATAAAGAACTTTTCAGAAAACCTACACAGTTCTTGATTTCTGAGAATGCCTGCCCCACAGAGTTGGACAAGCATTGTCAAGACAGCAACATTCTCCTTCTTTCACATTGTATCACATTTGATTTCAATAGGTTGAAATAGGGTGGTCAAGAGGCAATCTTTCTGTAGAAATCAGTTGGTGAAGAAGATCCAAAGAAAATGGTTTTATGTGGAAGTTGCCAGTCCATCCATACAAATGCATTACATGGTTTCAAGGAATGAGGGTGGCCTTTTTGTCCTTTAGGAACTGCAAAAAACAAACAAACCTGTTTTGAGATTTTTGAATTTGCTCAAGTGGAAACCTGGTTCAATGACAATAAACCATGTGGGAGAATGCAGAGTAGACCACAGACATTCCAGTCCAGTTTCTATTATAGGATAGGCAATGGATGCAGCATACTTAAACCAGGATATATTTTTTGTCAGCTCTTGGATTGTTACATAACATTTTAACTTGGCTCTCTAGAAAAGCCCTCACTGTATCTAGGGTTACATTTTCAAGATTATGTACCGTGTGGTGCTTTGTGTACTGGGGTAAAATTCAAATGACCCAGGATCAAGTCATCCTTTGTCAGAGAAACAGTCTGGGCTAGGATTTTCTGTGCTGTCAACCAATTTCATTGAGTTATTGTGAAGAATTACTCCATGTAGTGTCTTAAGTTCCTGAAATAAAGATGGTATATAAACCTAATAAAACAAATAATGCTAGCCATCATTCAGACTGACTTTGATGATTACTCCCACAGTCCACCACCCATCATCATTATTCATTTTTAGGTCCTGTTGATTCCAGCAGGAAAAGCTTAACAACATGCTCCCTACTGAAATTGGTAGAGTTGGATAAAAGTTATGACTCAGAGTTGTAATTTAAAACATTTGATTTGTCAGTTGTGGAAATGTTGTTATGATGAATAAAGTCTTTGGAGAAAAAAGTCACATGTACTTTTGATTTAGCGGCACAAAGAAAAATGTCACAACAATGTAGGTTAGGATATGGACACTAAAATCAATTAGTTGTTACATGTTTTCTTTGTGTTGGTTGAAAATACATGACCTCATCCTACTGAGTGACAGTTGTAAGCAAAGCAGTTGATGGATGATCAGACATATTCCAAGCATTTTCCAGAAATGAAAACAATTGCTTTAACCAAGGAGAGCATGGACTGGGACAAAGACCAAAAGTACTGTCACCCTTCCATGTTTAAATGAAAAAGTATCTCATTTTTATTATTCCTAAGTATTTGCACCTATAGAATCAATAGAACAGAGATGACAAACCTTTTGGGATTGGCATGTCAAAAATTTGGAAAATGCCTAAAATGACTCAGCTGGTCAAACAAAAGGGAAACAATTCTTTACTTTTTTAAAAAAGTTACAAACAAATTGAGGCTGCTCTGGGTAGCAAGAAGCCTTTGTTCTTGAAGTGGCACCAGAGAATGCTTTTCTATAGCCTCTGCAGGCCCCTGAAATCATTCAAAAGCACACCCATCCTCCTGTGATTTTCGAAGGGTCCAAGACTGCTGAAGGGCACATCCCATTCTCACACAGTCTCTGCAGCCTCGTAATATCCTGCAAGAACAGGAAATACAAAGATAATACAACTCTAGTTGCTTATAATGAGACCTGAATCAGATCCTAGTATCCCAGGCATAAAACTGATTATAGTTAGTCCTTAAGTTATGACCATAAGTAAACTTGAGAATTACAGTTATAAGTCACAATGGTCATAAAGCAGGCCACAGTTTGACCAGACCCAGTTTTTTTGGGCAGAGATTAAGTAAACCACCGTGGTTGTTAAGTGTTCATTATGGGGTGATTTTTGCTGGAACCCAGAAGAAAATACCAGGTTCAGGCCAAACTGTTATAAATCAGGTCATGTCACTGTGCGGTGCTGCAAATGGCCATAAATGCAGGCCGATGACCAACTGCTCAAAGTGCGATCACACAACCATGGAGTGAGCACGAAAGAACCTTGAAACCAGGTTGTAAGGCAGCAAAATTACTTTATGCACAAAAATGGAATGACATTTTGATTCCCACAATGGACGAATGACTGCAAAATCTGATGGAGTTAACAGAGATGGCTAAACTGGCTGTTTTGATAAAAGAAAAAAAAAGTAAGTATTTTTATTTCTACTTGGAACTGGTAGTGAACCGACCATCAGCTGCCCCACCTGCCCTATCCTGTCCTATATTTCCGTCTTTCTGGCTCAACTGATTGTTAAACCAGTTGCAGCCCACCACTGGGCTCTGTTGTAATTTCAAATGGTTGCTAAGTGACTGGTTATAAATCAAGAACTACCTGTATTCAAAGTTCTAGCCAGGGTTCTGCTGCCATGCTGCAAGCTTCACCTATTTCATCCATGCACACAATCTCAAGATATCATATATCAAAAGGGCAGAGATAGCATGAGGACAGTGCAACTCTTCCCTCCTCATTGACCCTAACCCACCTGCTGTGGATGTTTGTGGTTGAATTTAAAACATAAAACCCCAAACCAATAAAACTTTTTTCTAAAAACAAAAGATCTTTGGTGCAGTAGTTTTAAAAGATTTTCATATCGTTGTTGAAATTCACCATTCCTGCTGTTCTTAACTTGTTTTCCTTCCTCTCTTCCTCTTAATCTCTGCCAACTCTCGTGGAGCAGGTCAGCAGTGCTATTTCCCAAACCCCATGGAAGTCATGCTGGAGAAAAACTTGCTTCTTTGCAGAATTATTGTCAGTGTATTAAGTCTACTCTATCTTCTGAAAATAGACAAATCAGCGCATTTGCTTTGTCTTGCTGAGACATAATCTCTGTCATGCAATAGATCACAGAGCACATTATGTGGTCCAGAGTTCTGGCTAATAGAAGGAGAACAAATATATCTGGCCTTACTCAATTTCACTGTCCTTTCTTGGCCTTTATAGGTGGATTGGTCTGCCAGAGTTAAACTGCTCCTGGGGTAATGGGGATTTTTTAAAAAATCATTTTGCTGCAACTTCATGGCATTATTTCATTAATGACCCAAAAGCCTTGACCACAATCACAAAAAGTAAACAATCATGGTGGGAACAGATCTTCATTTATATTACCTTACTAAAATTAATTGGATTAAATATGCATGTCAGTCCACAGGTTCCAGCCCATTATTCACATTCTGTCATTCACTTTATTTTAACCACTTTGGCTAATTAACTTAGTTGCAATTTCATTTGTATTCTTATTATATGAACAAACATCCTCAAATACTTGTTTCTCGATTTATGTCGCTCTTATAATCATTCATTCCATTTTCCATGTCAAACACAACCATCTGTTTTTTCATACAACAATTTTTAGATCCATTCTTCTCCTTACTGCAATGGTTTTACTGCAGATCATTCAGGTTCTTAGTTAGGAACACAGCATCATTTGCATACAAAAATACACATACATTCAAGTTTCCAAAAGCATATATCTCATGTCACCACAAGCAACATTCCACGACTGAAGTCTATTTAGTTTACTCTAGTCAACATTTAGTAAATTTTATTTCCCAAACACATATTAAACTCTGCTTAGCTTTCCTTCACTTGAGTTTCACCCAAAATCATCTCATTTTTGTTTTGTATTTAACTTCATTGCCCAGGACTCTTTTGTTTAACCTCCAAATCCATTTCCAGAACATTTTTTTTCCATTGCCATCAGAATTATTCTCTATTTTCTCTTTGATTTTTAATCATAAGCATTCCATTGGTTCTCCTGGAGTACATTTTTGTGTTGTCATTTATCAATCTAAATTGGAAATTAATATTCTTACTCTTTGTTTTAAAGTTCACTGAGAAACACATTTTTGCACCTTCTACGATTTTCGGACTATAAGGGAAAGGAGGATCCTGCCATTGATCCTCTGCACTTAAAGGAAAATGATTTTTAAAAGTTTCTAAAAATGTTGGAAAGTAGCCAATGAAAATGGCTGTCAATATGCTTCAAGGAAGGAGCTACCAAAATAGAGTGCTGGATAGGAAGAGGTTGATTACAGGAAGAATGACTTAGAGAAGGGACTGCCATTCTTTCTAACTGTTAATTTCTTTCCTTGGATTCTTATCCTTACATTTTGCCTCTCATTAGTGCCAATCATTTGAATGTGCATTCATAAAATAAACTATATCAAGCCAAATAAGAAAGGCAAAATCCAGACAGAGTTCAAGGTCTTTTACTTTGTAAGCTATATTCTAATTCCTAAAAATTATTTATTTATTTATTATTTATTTATTAGATTTATACCCCGCCTCTCTTCACCCCTTGCAGGGGAACTCGAGGCAGCAACATACAATAAAAATCAATACATCCTATACAATAAAATAATAAAACATTTTCATTCACACTATCGCACTCTAGGGGGAGGAAAGGAAGGGGACAAGATAACTAGGGCCACGCTTGCCGGCATAGCCAGGTCTTCAAGGCCTTGCGGAAAATTTGCAAG
>JANHGC010004381.1:0-10008 GCA_027560395.1 Boaedon fuliginosus | reverse complement strand
TCCACTGATTAATTGTTCTAACTGTCAGGAAATTTCTCCTTAGTTCTAAGTTGCTTCTCTCCTTGATTGGTTTCCACCATCCCATTGCTTTTTGTCCTGCCCTCAGGTGCTTTGGAGAATAGCTTGACTCCCTCTTCCTTGTGTCAGCCCCTGAGGTATTGGAACACTGATATCATGTCACCCCTAGTCCTTTTCATCAAACTAGAAATCCCATATTCCAGCAACCATTCTTTATATGTTTTAGCCTCCAATCCCCTAATCAACTTTCTTGCTCTTCTCTGCACTTTTTCTAGAGTCTCAACATTTTTTTTTTACATTGTGGTGACCAAAACTGAATGCAGTATTCTGAGTGGCCTTACCAAAGCATTATAAAATGGTATTAATACTCATGAGATCTTGATTGTATCCCTCTGTTTATGCAGCCTAGAACTGTGTTGGCTTTTTTTGGCAGGTGCAGCACATCAATAAGCATAGAAGTAAAAGATTAAGAAAAAAGACAACATCTAACCAAACATATTGGCTCCAAAAGAGTCCAAATTCCAAATGAAGTGAAACCAAACACTTCCTAATGCTATTGGAGAGAACCTAAGAGAAAAACTTTTAAAAATGATAAAACAAGAACAAATGTCTTACAAAAGGCGTAACACAGAGGATCAAATTTTCCTCTGCCTTAACCACACAAGGTAAAGTAAATTAAAAACAACTGTTTCATCCTAACAAGCAAGGACCAAACTTTACATTAGACTTAAACAAGGAGTCACATCTCTACTTTCCCCTAGTACTTACTTTTGTCTCCAAACACTGATTTGAATATCATAACATGTCATTTGCAATGGCAACCATAATCCATAGGTTCAACAGGATGTTTTTGCTTTTTAAAAAAACCTCCTAATCATACTGTTATTCCTCCAACTCCCACGGGGGTGGGGGTGGGGGGGCGGAGCCCACTCACCTTTATTTATTTATTTATTTATTTATTTATTTATTTATTTATTTATTTATTTATTTATTTATTTATTTATTTATTTATTTGATTTATACCCCGCCTCATTTCCCCGGGCAAAGGGAACTTGAGGCGGCTAACAACTATTAAAATATAACACAATTCAATACAATTTAAAATATTTACACAATCAACCATATTCAACAGGGGGAGGTAATCAACTCCAGGCCCGCCGACAAAGCCTATTTTCGGTCTCTGGGGAGGCGTGGGGCGTTTTTGCCCTCCCCCAATGGTGCAGGAGGCTGACTACACCACGCCCACCATGGCCAGGGCCACCCAGTAGCTGGGCAGAGAACCAGTTGCTGGACTTTTTGAAACCCACCCCTGGGCATTTCCCAATAAATCCAAACTTCTCTTAGTATCATAGTTACTTAAATGTATCTAATTCTTATGATCCTTTTGATGGAGTGTTACCTTGTAGTGTTGAAAGGGCTTCTGCAGAAAGGGCAGAAGAGCTATTGTAGAGGGGCTGATCTTAGATAAGTCAGTCTAAATTCTATCTCCTGTAAGAAAAGATGGCAATCCTTTGCCACAAATCAGAACAAAGTCAAACTGATGCATAAAACTGATCCCATAGATCAGAAAGTTTCTAATGAACTATTAGGGAAGGGCAGAGGATATGTGCAAATAGCACTGGTGCTTGTAATATGGCAGTAAGGACATCCAGCTGTTGATGTTGCCAAAGGCAAAAAGAAAATCTGATGTTATAAAAATATATATACCCACACTGGTATGCGGAATGTCAGAACAATAAATGAAGGCAAACTTAATATTGGCAAAGCAGAAATGTCAAGACTGAATATTGACATTCTGGGAATCAGTGAACTGAAATGGACTGGAATGGGTCACTTCACTTCAGAGAATCACCAGATGTTCTGTAACACGAGCTTGCAAGAACTCGGAAGCAGTGACTGACAAACATTCCTGGCAAAATAGCACCCATCGGAACATGTAAGCAACTGAACAAATAAGCAAGAAGGAAGTTTCTATTACTGCAACTTCTTCTGTTCTGTTAGCTGTAACTGAAGAACTAAAACTTGCAGATAAACCAGAAGGCATCTACACTGCACCAGGATATCAAATCATGACAAACTTGTAAGCACCAACAGTTCCTGTATTGAGATAGCATACGTTTATTACACTGCTTCTATGTTTTGCCATCAGGTTACAAAGAATAAAAAGAATATCCAAAAATTGTGAGCTTATTAGAGAAGTTCTTCATTTTAACATGTGCTGTTCATTTAGAGACGTTATCAGAACTGTTCATATGCTGCCAAGGTAGGACCCACATTTTATTCCATAAGAGCCCAAATTGGTGCCAAATTAATTTTACAAAGTTAGATCCTAATACACTTATTTGGTATAAAGCTGCATGCTTTAGTTGGAGGATTTATTTGTTTAGTGTGTGGCTTTTCTGTATTCTCACTAATGCATGTTGCCTTCATAAAGTTTGCAGTGCTACACTGCTCAGAACTGGAAGCCAAAAGGTTGGAGTGGTTTTATCACACCCACTTATATGTAATCTTCATGGTGTTGTTGAATCTGGCATCTAACTTACTAATATAGCAGTTGTTAAGCCATACAGGGGCACAGTAGGGGTACCTACTAGGGCACAGCTGCAGAGAAGACCAACCTAGTGCTAATGAGTTGAGGGTGGCAGCTGAAGCTCTGCATTTAGTTCCACATAATTTCTGGAATATGTTGTTGCTAATATTGATTTTTGCTACCAGATTTTCTAGGTGTATCTTATAGGAGAGTATCGGGTCCAATGTTACTCAAAGGTACTTTGGATGGGATCATAGGGGCGTAAGTTGTTGTTTAAGTAAACCTTTGGGGCTTCATATGAAGGATATGGAGTGCTTTCACTCCCAAGGAAGCACATCATTGTCCAAAGACAGGCATGTTGAATTATGGGTCTAGTCATCATGGCTCAAAAGTTGAGAAAGTTTGCCAGAAGTCGAAGTATGGAAATAGTAGATATTGTTTACAAATTCTGTTTAGAAAATGTTTTTCCCAGTGGATGTTTCATGTGAAATTTTGCACATATCAAAATAAAAAATGACCATACTATTTCTGAGGACCAGACTGCTACATTTCTAATCCCTGCATTCATTTTCCTCATGTTATTAGGTAACACTTAAATAAGGCTGTAAGACACATTGTACTCTATTACAAAACTTTTAAGAAAAAAGCTTACTTAGAATGGATCGACATACTTTTGGACTTACAGACAACTGGTAGCATCACAGATACAGTAGAGTTTAAACTGGGCACCAGTTAGGATGTTAAAAAAGGTTTCCTTAAAGCAGGTAGATGTAACCTTTCAAATGACCGTTTAGTCGAATGTGTGCCCACAGAAGGAAATAAAGGGAGTTGGATTGTGAAACTCACATAATTATGGAAACCCAGGTGACTTTACCTTGAATAATGAATATGCTTACACAGTGGTAAGCCCCATCTTAGCTGTTTCTACTAGATGCAATGTTTTCATTTTCCCACTGTTCAAAGCTTCTCAGTTGCTTCTTGCAATTGACATTCTTCAGACACATAGATCATTAACAGCATGTTCTGTAAAATGTCTGTGAATGTATATTCTGCTTTTCCATCCAAGCCAGTGATTAAGAATGCAATAAAAATGATCAGGGAAATATATTAAAAAACAACGTTTTAAATGCAATTCAAAGAATAGCCAAGCAAGATGATGAAAAGGCAAAATCTGTATGTGAACAGAGAGGTTATAACTGGTCTAACATGTTCTACGTGAGGCTAAATGTAAATAATTTCCAGAAACTTTAACTAGTAAAGATATTGCTGCCAAATTGCTGGTTGTGAGTGGATTCTTGATACATGTTATTTGAACTCTATTGGTGGTTTTTAGAATTAACTCAAGATTCTGAATGGCTTGGAACTACATATTTGAAGGACGAACCTCTTGTGTGTTCTAGCCAGGTCTTTCTCCTTAGTTTAGTGTCAATTGGGCCTTTTTGGACCTACCAGCTACTACAATCTCTTGCCAAAGGAAGCCCAACTTGCCACAAACTATATACCTTCAGGTTCCAAGTGGAATTTGGCTCTTTCAGAGACGTTTGGAAGTGGCTGAAAGTTTTATTAGACAAGTTGTGTTTTCCTGGGTTTAACTGCCATTTCTTGTTTGTCTTTTTCCATAGTTGCAGTGGTTTGTTTTGGTTGATTAACTGGAGATATATATCTCCTGTGGTTACCACAGGCAGTAGCTGATGGCTTAGTGGTAGCATTGGCAAGACTATCTGACCTAAATGCCTGGAATTATTGGTGTTACCATTTTCATTCTACTAGGCTGGAGACATTCTGTGAAAATTAAAATAGTCCCATGCAATCCCATTCCCAGCCCCAACTCATGTGATAGTCCTACTATATTCGTTAATTTAATTATTACATTAGGTATTAGGAATTCTAGCTTTTTTCCTCTACTCTAAGTATGCTCTAATTTGGTCACAAATAGAAGTACTTGGACAGCATGTTAAAATGATAAATATTCCTGGTTTTGCAGCTAATAAGAATAGACCTCCAAGGCAATTATAGTAAACATTCTAATTAAAACAAGATAGAATATCCAGCTTGCAAAGACACAGAAAGAACATATATATTGAAAATTGACAACTGTCAATATTTTGCCATTTTTTTGCCAGCTGAATAACTTTATGATTTAAGGTAATATTCAATAGAAAAAATACAGTTCAATGAAGGTATAAAAACACAAAGTAGAAGAGATGGAAATGCAAGAAAAGGGTTACTAAAGTGCAGAGCCAATATGAGCATAAACATATTGTTAGTGTCAATTCAGAATAAATTAAAGCATTTATAATTTTAAAACCATGTTGCCAATGCTTAGAAGAACAAGCCAGCTAGAAGATGAACAGACTTGTTGTACTCTACCTTTCTTACAGAAATTGTAAGATTTTGTTTCTACATTTCAATATGTTTTTTTTTTTTAATTGGCCATTCTGTAAGATTTTAACTAGGCTTTTAGATGACTTTTCCCATAGTTCTCATAAATGTGTCCAAAAAGTGAGGAATGGAATTATTTTATACTTTATTGCCGTGCTTATAATGCAAACATATTTTGAACATTTTGAGTGAAACCTATAAACTCAAGATCCACCAAAGATTTGAGAAGATCCATAATGGAAAGTTTTTTGATGCTACTATGTAAGCGGGTGGAATGTATTTATGGAGGATGAGGATTAGCTAATGGACCTATAACTCAGGTCGGCAAAACTAAAACAATTTCAATAAGGTTCCAATCAGTTCCAGAAAGAAACATTTTCAATTGATACATAGAAGCAAAATATTAATTCTCCCAAGTATAATCCAAGGCAAGGAACAATCAAAGTCTGGAAGAGTAAACAACAACAACAAGTCAACATAAAGCAGATAGTCATAATTAAATGCAATAAGAAGCAAGTCTGCAAAAAGTTGCTCAAGCTGAGGAGACCGTGTTGAATATTGAAGGTTATACATCCTTATGTTCTGAGTTTGATCACGTACACCTGAATATATTTCTGAACTATAAATTCTTCCAGATGACTAACTCTTTCCATCTTCCAGCTCTGCTGAATCAAAATTAAAACACACCTGGGGCTATGTTGAATTGTTTTGACTAATTTCAGATTTGCTTAGAAAACTGGACTTTACACGCACATAGGCATGTAGTATTTTTGTGCAAATAGAGCTTGTGGAGAAACCTCAATCAATGCTTACCGTTCCAGCCAACTTTCTACTTTTCTTAAGTATAGAGCAAAACCAAACCATCAGTTGCTAGACCATTTCTGACTACTTAATCTTACTCGTGGTCCAGAACTAAGCATACATCTCTTCAGGCTTTTTAAAACAAAGTAGTATATGTTCCTGTAGTAGTATATGTTCCAGAGTTATCAATCACCTGACAAAAGAAAGACATGCTCTCATGTTCTCTGACAGGCATGGCCTTAAAAGAAAATCTTGTTTAAATTTTTGAGTATTTAACAAGCGTATCTCTTCCTGAGCTGCTTTTCTCTGAGATGTAGCACTTCCAGAATAAGTGCTAACCACAAGTTAACAAGCTCTGCTCTGTGTCCTTAATTAGTTGATTAGTGACCTACTGCTGGCTTGCGCTGTTGCCTGAAATTTAACCAGGTAGTAAAGACTTTTGCCTTCTAAGTGGCTTTTGCACACTCCTCCCCATTTTGTGCCTGCCTACTCACTTGTAATCCCTTTTTCTCCTGTGAATATAAATACAAATATTAAATGACAGCTTGTTCTCCTTTTCCCCATTCTTTCCCCATTCTTTCCAATTGCTGACCTCCTGTTCTGCCTGTTCAGAAATCTGGTAAGTCTATGTGTACCTGCAGTCTCCCATGGCAAATTCCTGATGCCTTCTGGTTTCTCATGCTGTCACAGTGGGCTAGCAATTCCATACCTGTGTTCCTTTAGCGAGGCCAGAATGCTGCTCTAATGCAGGATGTCCAACCTTGGCAACTTTAAGACTTGTCAGTTTCAACTCCCAGAATTCCCGTGGCTGGCTGCTCTAATGTGATCTCAGAAGTGTGGCAAACCAAGAATATTCTCCAACAAGAGCAGAAATTGCTACTTCTGAAGCAGCATTTCTATATAGATTCAGCAGTGCACCAGTGGCCCGGGGGGAGGTGGAAATCAGAATTTATTTATTAAATTTCTATGCTGCTCAACTCCCCTACAAGGTGATTCTGGGTGGCTAGTCATCCTTCCCAACTAATTGACCGCATCTCCAAGTGGAAGATCTCAATGTCTCTCAAACAGAGAACATTTATCCTTCATAGTGTTAGATGTAGAATATAGATTATTGGAAAATATTGGCAAGTTATTTCATTTTAGAGCTTATGGATACCAACACTTCAAAGAAGCTAAGGAAAATGGGTAACTTGTAGTGCTGAGTCTGTTTCCAAAAGATCCCTTATCTATGAAAATAGAGAGATCTGCTTAAATGGCAAGCTTCATATGGTCTCTTTATAGAAAGATATGATGAGAGGGAAAATGAGAAATATTACTAAGTATGGTTGCAAAGAGGCTTGAGAACAATCAGAATGACAGTTGAACTCAAGAGAAATGACTGTTTCCACTAGTAATATATAAATTGTGGCAATATCTTCCAGAAAGTCAAAGCAAAAGGAAATGGAATTTTTGTACTAGTCATTTCATTACAGAGTGCACTGGGATGTTTGGTAGTTGAGATAAATGACCTGCTGTCTTCATACATTGAATGCATTGAAATCCACAGTATAAAATACAGGAAGGTAGCAGGAAATAGCTTGGCTAGAAAAATGAATATTCCAGGAGTTGTCTCCCCCCCCCCCCCAAGATTCTGCTAGAAAAGGTGGAAGAAATAAAAATCAGTTGTGATAGAGAAGCATCTCCTATATTGGTGCTGCTTATTAACTCCCACAATTTACATAGTGGCCACTGTTACTGTACTTTCACACAGGATTCCTACTCTTTTGTTTTGCACTGCACTCCTAAAGCAGCAGATGCAGAGAATCAGGTTCTATGTTGGGAAAACATTATTGAATGGAAATTGTTTGCTGGTTTCTTAAACAGGAGGGATCCCTTGAGCCAGTCTCTCTTGGAAGTATAGCCAACTTGGTTGATTATTTGGGAAGACTGTAGGGTCTTAGCAACTCAGGGATGTTTTACAATTATAGTTCTCTGATGGAGGCTGCCAGAAAGCACTTAACTATGAGTGTTTCATGTGCTGAAGGACATAAACCACTGTTTTTCAAATTTGGCAACTTTAAGATATGTGGACTTCAACTCCCAGAATTCCCCAGTTCCCCCATGACTTAAACTTTCTAGTGATTTTCAAGAAAAAGCTCAGATGTTCCTATCTGGGACAGTTCATGAACTTTTGGATTACAGTAGTGACTTGTTATGCACCATTTATGTTCCAAAAAGAGAATTCCAGGTTTATACAGATGGTCAATAAAGTCTGCTTTGAAGGAGACACTTTACTACATTAGCAAACCTTGTACAAAGGCTCCGGCTACAAGTCATCGTGGCATCATTCAAGATATCATTATGCGCTCTTCTCTGCTTTGCTCAGGACCATCCATGAAAAAATATACCTGGCAACCAGATCAAGAAGGAGTACCACAAACATTAACCAGTGCCTTCTTTTTTGGAGTTTGTCTGCTATTACATGCACAATGTCCCAGAGAGCTAAGGTTAGGGTTAATCCTTGAGTTGCTTTATCAGAGTGCTGCATATTGGTGCCAGCCCTAATGTTTGCATTTACAAACTCTCAACTATCTTTTTCTAGAAAAATACTGCATTGGCACACGAAACGTGATCTGGAATACGCAATTCTAGTTTTAATGGAGATAAGTGGAAAGTAAAATCCAATATGTAAAGTATGGACATAAACCAAAAATAATGATAAACAATCATGTCTTCCAGTGTTTTCATACAGTAGCCATATTTGTCCATTGGCAATATCAAATGTAGCTCATAGAGATGGAAGCCTGGAAACCACAAGCTTTGTCACACTTTGGAAATTGGTTGTTTACATCCAGCTCTGTGGCTGCTTCCAAATTTTTATTGTTAATTGCTGGGAGAACCTGCAAGTTTGGCTTAAAATCAACAGTGTTCTTCATGCTTTTTTTCAGTTGCTTTATTTCCCAAAACTTTCGGTCTTTAAAGGAGAGACACTACTCAATAACGTGGTATCAGAAAGTATTATTCAGTACAAAAAGGTATGCTCACTTTAATCATTTCCCATTGATTACTTGTAACATCAGAGATGTAAAGTCTGTCCTCATTACTGTAATTTTGGCATGATGTTGAATGACTGTAATTGACCAACACTGCCACAGTTGTGCAGTGCAAGAAAATTATACTTTTTTTTAGATTTTCCATATTAAATGGAGGGGAAGTACAGGGAAGGAAGACACTTTCATCCAGCTAGGTTGGAGGGTCTCTGTCTAAATATGCAAGGCATCATCCATCTACTAAAAACAGCTGCACAGCAAATTGGAAAGCAAAACAATACTAATTTAGTATCCATACAGCTGTATCTGCACCCTGTACTTTTTAAACACACATGAGAATTCTGTGTGTTCACATGGTTCATCTAAGCAGAGGCTACATCATTTCTTTGAACAATTTGGTTATACAGGAAGGATGTGACATAAACAGCTTGGTTCCACATGTGCACTGGAGAATTGCACATGTATCTCAAAGTATCTCAAATATCTCTTAAAAAGAACAAGTAACGTATTGCCATATTGATGGGATTAGGATGTTTACAACATAAATTAAAATGTAAAAATAAGTCTGGCATAATATCTGGCTATATGTTAAATCAGAAGTGGGCAATTAATTTTCCTAAGAGGTCACATGAGTAACTGGGACTATTGTGGAGGGCCACTGATGCCCCACCTCAAGACAATGACACTTTGCAATCCCTGCCAAGACACATGCTCACAGCCAATGCCTCCCTGACACTGCTGATGCCACAAGCTGGACAGGGACAGGCAAAGAACAGAACCCGGGATACAGGTGGGCTCTCTTTCAGCCCAAAAATGGCCATCCTTGCTTGCAATTTGAGTATCTTAATGACTGGTTTTGAACCCGAGAGATGGCATGCAAAGACTATAGAACTAATAGGGTCTTCTAAACTTTTTTTTAAAAAAGTTTTAAATTTTTAATTTGTTTCCCACTTTTAAAATTTATATTGTTGTTGAACTTGCATGAATTTAATTCAGTCCTAATTTTTGTATTGTATGTATCTTATATTGTGAGCCGCCCTGAGTCCATAAGGAGAAGGGCGGCATATCAGTTCAAATAATAATAATAATAATAATAATAATAATAATAATAATAATAATAATAATAATAATAATAGCCAGATATAGCAATAGCAATTAGATTTATATACCACTTATCAGTGCTTATACAGCTCTCCCTAAGTGGTTTACAGAGGGTAAGCATATTGCCCCCAACAATCTGGGTCCTCA
>JANHGC010004380.1:72204-83010 GCA_027560395.1 Boaedon fuliginosus | reverse complement strand
GATTTTTACACGTGTGCCCAATATACGTGTGCCCCTAACTAATAGGTTAGTCAGTGGATGACTTCCCCCGAAAATAAGACCTGGTACCTTCTTTGGTAGCAAAAAAAATATAAGACAGGGTCTTATTTGGGGGGAAACACGGTACTAGCACCTTGAATTGCACCCAGAAGACCACTGGCAGCCAATGCAGCTCACAGAGGATAGGTGTTATATACCGAAGTACACCCTCAATCACTCGCACGGCCGCATTTTGCACCAGTTGAAGTCTCCGAGTGCTCTTGATTGGGCAGCCCCATGTAGGCCACATTACAGTAGTCCAACCGTGAGGTAACAAGGGCATGAGTGACTATGAGAAGAGCCTCCTGGTCCAGGAAGGGGCGCAACTGGTGCAGCAGGTGAACCTGCACATAGGCACCCTTGGCCATAGCTGAAAGATGGTAGTCGAATTGTAGCTGCAGATCCAAGAGTACCCCAAGTTGTGCACCCGTTCTGAGAGGAGCACTTTATCTCCCCCCACATAAGTGATGGATAATCAACTGGACCCCAGGGAGGCAATATCCACAGCCACTCGGTTTTGTCAGGGTTGAGTCTGAGCCTATTGGTCCCCATCTAGACCCTTACATCCTCCAGGCACTGGGACATCACTTCGGCAGCATCACTAATTCAATCAGGGGCAGAAATGTACGCTGATGATACCCTACCCCATGTCATTGGATGATCTCAACCAGCAATATCATGTATATGTTAAATAGGAAAGGGAAGAGAATCGAGCCCTGAGGAACCCCACAAGGCAGGGCCCTCAGGCTCGATCCCTGTCCCCCCACCAACACCAATTGGGTATGGCCCTAGAGATAGGAGGAGAACCACTGCAACATGGTGCCTCCCACTCCCAACCCCCTAAGCCACCCCAGAAGGATACCATGGTCAATGGTATCGAAAGCTGCTGAGAAGTCAAGAAGTACCAGGATAGAGGAAATTCCCCTATCCTGAGCACACCAGAGATCATCCACTAATGTGACCAATGCCGTCTCAGTGGTGTACCCAGGCCTGAAGCCGGACTGCAAAGGATTTAGATAATCAGCTTCCTTCAAGGTATGCAAGAGCTGAGAGGCCACCACCTTCTCAACAACGTTCCCCAAAAAGGGAAGGTTGGAGACTGGACAAAAGTTATTCAAAACAGCTGGGTCCAGGGAAGGCTTCTTGAGAAGGGGCCTCACCACCGCCTCCTTCAAGGTTGGCGTGAAGGACCCCTCCTTCAAGGAAAAGCTTTGCTGCTTTTATCTCCACTAAATAGGTCTTAATATGAGCTTCTAATATTGTTCGGTCAGATTCAGCTTTTCCCTTCTTCCAGAAGCGCTCTAGACATCTCCTCTGACACTTCCTATCCTGGAGCTCCTCAGTGAACCAAGGAGACTTCCGAGGTCTGAGAATAGTGAGAGGTCGCAAAGGCACAATCCAATCCAGGGCCCCGGCAGCCGCATTATTCCACGCAGCTACCAGGGACTCGGCCGAGCTATGGGTCAGGGAACCAGGAATCTCCCCCTGGATCAGAGGGGCCTTGTTTACAACTGACCTGGCATTAAGAAATAACAGCCGGAGCTCAGGGTTGCAGTAATCTAACCATGAGGTGATGAGGACATGAGTGAGTATGAGTAATGCTTCTTGGTCCAGAAACGGCTGCAATTGGTACCTGGCCACAGCCGTCAAATGGTGTTCTAATTTCAGCTGTCGGTCCAGAATGACACCCAAATTGCGAATCCTCTCAGAGGTGGTCAATACCTCCCCCCCTATTTCCAACGATGGTAAATATTGGATGGTCTGTGAAGTAGGGACCCAGAGCCACTCAGTCTTGTCAGGGTTGAATTTGAACCCTCAGGCACCGGGACATCATTTCGGTGGCATCGATGGATTAGTTTGGGGTGGAGATGAACAGTTGAGTGTCATCAGCATATTGATGATACTGCATCCCAAACCCTCAAATAATCTTACCCAGTGGTTTCATGTAGATGTTGAATAGGAGTGGCGAGATGACTGAACCTTGGGGCACCCCACACACTAGGGGCCTTGGCCCTTACCTCTGTAAGCCTCTGTGATTCTTTAATTTAGTGGCAAACCCATATAGCTTGCCACCCTATCCTCTCTGCCTCTTCTTTCCCACTGCCACCCTGCAGGCACCAATCAACCTGCCTAATCAACCACTTTAACATGAGTCAACCGCTTTAACATGAATCTGCTATGGCGGCAAAAAGAGCCAATGCAGTTCCAGCCTGCATTAACAGAGTGATAAAATCAAGATCATTTGAAGAGTTAGTGCCACTTTATAGTGCCTTGGTAATATCACATTTGAAAAATTGCATCCACTTTTGATCACCATGCTCCAAAAATATGTTGAGACTAGAAAGAATGCAGAGAGGAGCAACAAAAATGATTAGGGGACTGGAGGCTAAAATATGTGAAGAACGGTTGTAGGAACTGACTATGTCTAGCTTGATGAAAGGAAATGCTAGGGTGAGTCTATATAGCAGCCTTCCAATATCTAAGAGGTTGTCACAAAGAAGAGAGAATCAACCTATTCTCCAAAGTACCTGAAAGCAGGACTAGAAGTAATGTATGGAAAGAAATCAAACCTGGAACTAAGGAGAAATTTCCAGACTGTGAGAACAATTAATCAATGGAATGGGTTGCCCTCAGAAGTTGCGAGTGCTCCATCACTAGAGGTTTTGAAGAAGAAATTGGATAGCCATTTGCCCAGAATGATATAGGGTTTCTTGCGAACACGTAGTTGACTAGAGAACCTTCAAGGTTGCTTCCAATTCTGTTATTCTGAGACTACAGTTCCAAGTAGTCCCAGCCAAATGACCAAAGAGAAACTGGGAATGGCAGAGTAATGCCAACACATCTGCACAGACTGAATAATGACATGTATTTATTATTTATTTATTTTCTATGATAAGTTCAATATGATATATCAACTTTTTACTTGTGATTTCTGAACAAGTTTTGTCCTTAAATTAAAAACGTGAATAGCAAAAATAGCCTTCCCTATTTAATTAGAAATACTACAGAAAGGAAACATAATAGAATTCTAACATCTTTTCTTCCTTTTAAATTCAAGATAGGTTTTTTTTAGAAGCATAATTTTTATATGGAACTTACTTTTCATTTATCTGATGAATATACTAGGAAGAACGATTAAAATTCTAATTTAGCAATATACTTCTTGGCAAAGTAATTAGCTATAACTTTAAATAATGTGTCTTCAAAATTTATGTCTAAGACAATGAATAGATAAGATTTTATAATTCTCCTCTTATAGAAATCCCTTAGGTACAATATGTACATTTATAGTGTAATTAATGTACAGGGTATATTATTTCCAACTTGTGTACCAAAATTTAGTCTTGTTTGTTCCTCTTCTAAAATAAAAATGCTACCAGGAGAGCTTAAACAAATGCTTGCTTTGCAATATATGTTGCCTTTCCACAAATAAATTCCATTTTCTATTCTTTATAACCTGTAATTAAAGTGTTGTTCCTGACTACATCTCATATATTCTACAGCAAGTCAGTGAACCTTGGAAACACCCATAATAGGGGAAAGTCTATAATATTACAGCGTAAAATGAAAGCTCTCCATGAATATCAACTACTTTGCATTTTCAAAACTATCTCCAAATGTATCACATAAGGAAATTAAACATCCCAATAGATGAACATTTTTTTTTCTGAAGCAAGATACATGCCTGGAGACTCAATAACCTCTTCCAGATTACCCTGCTGTTTCCTCATCAATTTTCTCAGGATATAATTACATATCTCAACTGTATCACCCAGGACACTGCAAGTAAAAAATAATACCAAGATATTTAAAACTAGAGATCCCATTTCCCACAGATATATTATTAACTAGAAGAGTACATATGTTGGGATTATATACTGTATCAGGTATTGAGGTCTTCCATGCAGTATAGATACAATTTTCAAAGACAATTCACTTGTTTAAGCGACAACTAAAATGACCGGTGAGTATAGGCTGGATATTACTTAAGAAATTATCCTAATTATTCTCAATATTTTATTTATCAAAATGCAAATAAAACCCTAAATTTCAAAAAGGGACTTTATGGCTCATTCAGATTTTAGATTCTGTATAACTATTAAAAACCCCATCTATAGCTTCTTATTCAATACATTAGCTTACGACTGCTTCAAAAGAAATGGAATACTGATTGTATTCCAATTCTTGTTTCTCTAAGCAGATCAAACAGCAGCAGAATTCTGAGAACTGCTGAACTAGAAAGGCAGTTAACCCGTACCCAAACACCTCAGTGATGCTACTACAGCGACATAGACTTTGCTTAGTAAGATTCCTTACAATGTGAGTCAAGTACACTTGAACTACAAGTGTAGGCACAAGCAGATACAAAGTATATAATTACCAACAGAAAATTGATGAGATTGATCCTAGTCCCACCAAAACATCTTAGGATGTGCTCGACCATTCTTGATTTTTTCCTCAGTATGTAGTAACAGTACTAAACCCAGCACATGGTTGTATTAGATTTATTTTCTAATATTTCTAGTATTAATTCAAGGCCTATAGGTGTGCTTGAAAATGGCAGTAGTGCTGAATGCTAATATTTTATTCTGGAGATGCCTGGTTATCAGTTAATTTTTGTTAATTAAAGCAATTTTTATTAGCTGATCGAGTTGTATGGGCACCAACAGAGATGCTCTGGTACTGTTACCATAGGTATCAGGTGCTTAACTTTGATATGCACAAAGACATACAATCCAAATGGAAATTCATTTCTCAAAATAGATTACTTGAGAAAGAAAAGTAGATAGTCATAATACAACCTATAATTAGGTATTCAACCACTAAACTGCCCTTGACCTTTAGAAATGCATCCACAAAAAAAACCAAGCAGGAAAGAACATTACATTGTCCCTTGAAGAAACAAACACAAAGCCTTAACATGATGTTGAACCAGCTACCATTTTTATGAAGCTGGTAATTCAATGAATACAGAGAAGCCTATTTCTTCCACAATCAAATGAACAACTGCAATTTGAATGTCCCACTGCAATGATGTAACTACTGTGTACATTTTTCATGGTTCATCAAGGAAATATTTTTCCTGTTTTCAGATAAATGTTATATTAAAAATCATAGGAAGATTCATTTATATAGTTAGTGGTGTTTTGTTGAAGTTCTAAAGAATTTGAGAGGCTTATTTATTAGTTGATCCAAAAATATTTCGTGAGCAATTTTGGCTGGGGCAAATTTGGCAATTTGGTATTAATTTGTTTATTTAGAAGGCATTATTCTTATTCTGAATTCATTTTGATTGTCTACAGTAACACACTCCATATTTGATTCCTGACTGACTGGCATTTTCTAGGTAGGTTCAATAATTTTTTTTTTAATTAGAAAGAAAAAAATGGCATGAAAGCAGAATAAATGAGAAAAGATAGCAGTGGAAAAGTAACAAGATGGTAAACATTCTAAAGAAAGTAGGCTAGTATCTCAGGCTGAAGATTCAAAAAGACACTAATAGCTTGTACATTGGGCCATATCCAAGAAGCAGTTCAACCCATAAATACTTTCAGATTCACTACGTTGGAGATGCTCTATTATCAATTTGAATCAAGATCAGAAAAAGACACTATTCTAATCTACCTCTTTGGGTATCTGCTTTAGAAGTTTGTACATACCCAGCTGTTATGAATCTGGACAAAATTGTGAGGTACAAAGATGTATTAAATAAAAAGGGAAAATTAAAGACACAACAGGAATTAATAACACAAGGGATTAATATATCCCTTGGGATTAATATATCCCACGGTGGCCTCGATTACAGTTAAAATCCAGTTACAAAAAAGGCAGAAAAGAATATGGATTGACTAAAAAATTTATTGATCTGGATGAAATTTTGATAGGAAATGATGAAAAAATAATTTTAAAATATATAAATATTTAATATCGAAGAAAATGGAAGGAAAGGAAATTAACGAGAATATGACAATTTGGACTAAGAACTTTGGCTACATGATTGACTCAGACAACTGGCAGAATGCATGGGTCAGGAAACTTAAATTAACTTCATCTCTGGCTTATAAAGAAAATCTGCATAAGATGCTATATAGGTGGTATTATTCACAGTACAGCTAGAGGGAATGAATAAGAATAACCTGGTGAAATGGTACAACTAGCGGGTAGGAGTAAAAACAACCTGGTGAAATGCTGGAAATGCAAGAAAGTACCAGGCTCATATTTTCAGATGTGGTGGAAATGGATATGTTTACTCTAATGAAGAAAAGGTTGATGTGAAATATAAAATCACTCTTCAAATATATGAAAGGCTGTCATTTATTTTATTATTTATTTTGATTTATACCCCGCCTCTTTCCCTGATCAAGGAAAACTCATATGGAAGAAGGTATAGATTTTTTGTCCATAGGTCCCAAGGGTATGACAGAATGAGTTGAGGTTTTACAGATAGAGGTCCACACTTGAGATGAGGAGGTATTTCCTGCTTGTGAGAGCTATGAAGCAGTGGAACAAACTTCCTCCTGGACACACAAAGATTCCATTCCTGGAAGTTTAACTGGGATGGTATCAGGAATCTTGGGATAATTCACCTGGGATGTTATTAGGAGTCTCACCCTGAGCAGGTAGATGTAGTTAAAGCCCTTTAAGGTACTTTCCAAGCCTATGTTTCTATGAAGATTATAAAGATAGTTTAGAAAACTATCAGTTTTCTTCTAAAAACATCATTCTGATGTGAAAATTAAATAAAGATATGTCTAGGAAATCATCATCATCATAATCAATTTATACCCTGTCTTTCTGTCCAGAAATATGAAAAGAATGCCCTAGAATAGGAAGCAGTACTCTACAATATTTTGTTGCAGGACTGTCATATAGCAATGAACCTCCATTTGCTGAATACAATACTGATTTCCATTATTTGATATTCTGTTTGGCAGTGCAAATGAATTTCCCTCTGTTAAAATTTTACAGCATATCCAATGCATTAAATCACATTTGGCTCAAGCACTATATTAACCCCAATATCAGTCTCTGCTGGAGGATTGCAAATAATGAAGAATCCCAAGCCAGCTCCCTTGATAATCCATGGTAATAGTAAATCACCACTACTATTTTATATTTAATTTCTTGGCTGGGTTTGTCCAAGGCTTAGCCGTTTGTCCTCCTTATGTCTTCCTTTGCTAGATTAAGGAGCTCTCTAATACACTGAGCTTTGTCTGAAATAAATTGCTTCCTATGTTATCACAAGTCCTCTGATATATTAATCAAAATGCAAGTCTGTTTTGAAATTCCTCCTTTCTCAAAACTGGGTTGATCCAGGGACATTTATAAATATCACATAGATGTGCTACGCAGTAGAGAATTATGGATAGAGTGATCCAGAGAAAAAAAGAGCTAGAAATATGAGGTAAAGAAAGTGACTTCTAACAAGAATATTTTAAAATTCATGACAACTATGCCTATCAATGTGAATTATATTGTATATAATTATTCACATTAATTTAAATGGCCTATGACAGGAGTGACTTGTTAAATTTAAAAATATGTTCAGATACATCATCCCAGCAAAATTTTCTTCTAGCAAATAGCCATTTGGTGACCTAGTTCACTTGTCTTTGCTAGTTTTCAGCTGCTGCTTCACATGTATTTCCTTTCTTCATGGAAGGCTTAGAAATATTTGGAATAATGCTTCAAATGTACATAGTGCTTTTAGTTCTAGGCACTATCTGTACATTAGAGGGTGAGATTTGCTGTGAATCTTTTCAAGGCCTATGTCTCTAAGATCCCCTGAATGGTTATTTCTCCAGATGATAATCTCAAAAAGTCTACTGGTACTGTGTAGTTTTAAAAAACCTTTATAAGCACTGTGCCTTCTTTTGGATTTTTTTTCCATTCTGGACTTTTGGGTAGCAATAGCAGACTGAGCATGATGGCTTCACCAAAATAGAGATAACTGGCAGAAATAGAATTTGTCCCTCAGGATTTCTCCTGGGATCAAGAAGAGGACAAGGTTGGCCTACAGCAGTGTTTCTGAAACTTCGTTGATTCACCGCCCCCTTTTAGAAAAAATTGAATGCTTAACGCCCTCTTGCCAAGCCCCACCCCCAGGGTGGGGGGGGGTGACCCGGCCAAGCCCTGTCCCTGGAGTACCACGCCCCTTGCCTAGGGCACTGCTGGGGGTTGGGCCAGCCCTGAGTAGTGGTGAGGACATAGAGGACAGAAATATATGCTGCGCTGGCACCGGTCTGACCCACGCATCACTAACAACTGTGCGGGTAGCTCTCAGTGAGAAGCCCTTCCCCTCCCTTAGCTCATTGCACAGGAGCAGCATGGGAGCTGGCTGAATCCTCTGCCGCCCACCCATTGGTTCCTGGCGCCCCCTAATTACACATGGAGCTTCCAACGCCCCCTTAGACTGCACCAACGCCCACTAGGGAGCGGTACCGCCCACTTTGAGAACCACTGATATAGAAAGTATGACTCGGAGGGTCTTTGCATGAATCCATCATAGGAAACTGGGATAGAGTGGAGTCTATTAGATGGATGGAGAATGGTTAACTGGTGCAACCTCTGTATATTTTGTCACCATTTTTGTCTTTTATTTGTGTCTTGTTTTTAAATACTAATCTAAATTGTGTTCCTAATGGTCTTTAGGTACTTTGTTTTTTGGCATTAGGCCACCCAGAGTCACTCCAATGTGAGATTGATGGATATACAAATATGGTAAAGGAATACAAGTTTTAATTTTTGCTGTGGAATAATGGTCCTTGTAGTCAAAGGTCTGTGAGAATATTGTAGGGTGATTTTTTGGGTGGGGGCGAGGGGGTTGGAAATTATGCAAAAAATCACACTGAAGAGCAGTGAGTCAACCTACTATTTTAGGTCAATCCACAAGGTTAAGAAGTGCAACAATATACAAGAAAGATAATTTAAAGCCTGGTATATACAAGAAGGATATATACAAGAAGGATAATTTAAAGCCTGGTGTCCCCAAAATCCCAGAAAATCAAGATAAAGATTATTGGAAAAAGAGAATTGTAGTCTACAAGAAGGTGCAATGGATGCTGATCTTTATTAGACTGGTCTAAAACTCCAAAGTCTATTTATACAAGAACTCTGAAATTGTACATTTCTTATTATTATTTTATTAGATTTATAACCCTCCTCACTTCCCCGGTCAAGGAGAACTACATGCAAAATGACAGGAGCTTGGCATCATTGGGCCCCAGCTGTGCAATATTCATCCAGCTCCATACTGACCTTGAAGAATAGTTAAAAATAGCATGTTTCAAACAAATTAAATATACATTATCTCTACTATCCTTCCCTAATATAATATCCACATAATCTGTTTTAAGAGTTCTTAAAGCCGTTTTATTTCTGCTGAGGCTACTTAAATGAAGAACTTATATCTGTAAAACTCTTATTTGCATTTCTACAAATCTTTAGGGCTTGGTTACCCTCAGGATTTGCTGTGTGGAGGAGGGGACTGCTTGCTTACATGGATAATTTAAAACCTGGTGTCCCCACAATCCCAGAAAATCAAGATAAATCAAGATAAAGTTATTGGAAAAAGAGAATTGTAGTCTACAATTACTTTAAGTGGATAATTAGGATTAAGTTTGTATCATGAGATGAAAAAAAACAGAACAAGGGGAGCCATCTTTCTTAGCTTTTAGCTTTAAAATATTCTAGTCCTTGCATTGCGGTGAGGTTGAAAATAAGCAGTATTTTTTAGCAGCAGCTGTTCGAGTTCCTAACATCTGTGGATATTGACAGTCAGTTCCTTCGATAGTGCTTCATATTAAGAATATTTTAAGCATTTTACAGACATGTATGTAACGCTGAAAAACTCAGAGGTTGGAATGTTATATTGGGCTACATGTAAACTAGAACTTGTATTCGGATCTTCACTCAGCTTCCGAGAGACTACTTGGACAATCTCTAGTCCGCAGCCTCATGAACTTCGCAAAATTGGAAAGGTAAATGGAAAAAGAACTGTAAAATACTTTCTTCATTGGAAAACAAATGTGATAGGTGTCACTGAAATAACATTAGGCATTTATAATCAGTCACAATTGTCGATGGGAAACGGTATACTTAGATAAGCTTTGTCTGTCTGTCTGTCTCTTTGCTATAAAAATCATCAATCATCATCATCTGCAGGAACCTATATCAAAATACTTTTTTTTCATGAATGGGTTTAATGCAAGATTTTTTTCTGGTGGATTGAGGCTGAACATCTGCATGGCAGAGATTTTCAGGTGTTACCTTTTCACTGAAAGCTAGCCAGAGTTATCAGTCAGTTGGAGTCTTCTCATAACACATTTACTTAAGTGTATCTGTAGACATCCTTGCAGATAAAATTTATTTACCCTGATGTAGTATCACACGAGGGACGTGGTGGCTCA
This sequence comes from Boaedon fuliginosus, assembly GCA_027560395.1. Taxonomy (NCBI): domain Eukaryota; kingdom Metazoa; phylum Chordata; class Lepidosauria; order Squamata; family Lamprophiidae; genus Boaedon; species Boaedon fuliginosus. The sequence continues at coordinate 72,544 of JANHGC010004380.1, read as the reverse complement.
GTGGCTAAGACGGTCAGAAAGGTCGGCAGTTTGGCGGTTCGAATCCCTAGCTCCGCGTAACGGAGTGAGCTCCTGTGACTTGTCCCAGCTTCTGCCAACCTAGCTGTTCGAAAGCATGTGAAAAATGCAAGTAGAAAAATAGGGACCCCCTTTGGTGGGAAGGGAACAGCGTTCTGTGCGCCTTTGGTGTTTAGTCATGTTGGCCACATGACCACGGAGACGTCTTCGAACAGCGCTAGCTCTTCGGCTTTGAAACGGAGATGAGCACTGCCCCCTAGAGTCGGGAACAGACTAGCATGTATGTGCAAGGGGAACCTTTACCTTTACCTTTAGTATCACT
>JANHGC010004380.1:43320-56593 GCA_027560395.1 Boaedon fuliginosus | reverse complement strand
CCCCCCCCCCCCCCCCCCCCCCCCCCCCCCCCCCCCCCCCCCCCCCCCCCCCCCCCCCCCCCCCCCCCCCCCCAAAGTGAATATCCCTGTTCTTAAGATCAGTCAGATGATCTACATTGGATGAAAATCAGAATATAGGCATAGAGTTCTATACATAATAAAGAAAAGAACACCAACATTACAGAAATTATTTTGCTCTGGTGGATTGCACTGCTCCCATAAGCAGTTAGTGAATTTTTTAATCCTAATTCTGAGTATATAGGAAAAGCAAATGTATGCCATATACACGTGGCAGTTTCTCCCAGATTCTGGGGTGGGCCAATCTATATAAATATTGATACACAGAGTTCCCTTTAGCTCCTCTTCAACAAAACTGGGATGCATGGCATTAGGATGCATGGTATGAAAGGCGATATACAAGTGTTGTTACAATATGTTGTCGCTGAAATGGCACCTGAATATTACAAGGTGGCTGAGACACAAAAAGACAAAATAAGAAAATAAGTAAAGAAAGAAACATAGGGTTGGAAATTGATTTATGAGATTTCAAAATAAAGTATGCAGAGATTTTATTGTTTTCATTTTAGGTTATTATATTATAGTTAAGTAGCAGGAGTTGCAAAATGAGTCAATACAACTTTTGTATTTATGTTGCATATTCATACAAAGCCTATTACAATTATTTCTCTTAGAGATCCCTCTATATATTAGAAACATACTTTTTTATAAAGGAGTACAAATGGATCTTTGAAATAAAGATCTGATTATCCTATCTGCATGCAGTTGGATACTACAGTTATCAATTTCTTTTAGAAAGTGCATATTGAAATGAAATTCTAAATTGCATTGCCAATATGTGAAACATAGTTGATGGCTTTCTGGTTGCTCAGAAAGTTATCAATTCTTATATCTACTTATTTTTTGCTGTATTTCAGAAAATAATAGCAATATGGTAGGAAATTGACTGAAATATCATTAGCCTAGTTACTGATTTCGGTTTAAGTGAAGAGCGTCTTTGATGGGAAGCTAACCTCTAATAGTGAGGTTTCAGAAAGTCAAGTTTCAAATGTAGAATGCCTATTTTGAGTATGGAATGGATGCCCAGATATGGTCTTCCAAAAATGCTTGAAAGGCCAGTTCCATCCCTGAAATGCTATAATTTGAAGATATATTGCACACCACTATATTATCTGATTTTTAATTTACATCTGAGACATTCCATATTAAATGAATTACATGGGAATAGTGCTGCTCTTGCTGGTCAGAGATAAATTTATTTACAGAAAGGCACCATCATATAAAACCCCACAGAAATGAATACGGTTTACATCTGTTTCACTTGCTTGGACTTTGGTTGGCATGTCTTTGCTACTGTTACTGAAGATTTTTTAAAACGTAAAAAAATTTCATATCTGTAATTTAATGACAATAAAAAGCAGTTTAATTGTTTACCTTGGCCTTATATTGCAGTCACTTAGTTTCCATGAAAAACACTATCCAAGAATTGCTACTTCAAACAGATGTGTAATTATAATCAAGTTCTTGCACAGAAAAAATTGCATGTTAACAATCATTTTAATGTAACTGAAGGGAAAATTATTAAATACAGGGGAAGTTATTTAAATCTGATTTAAATTTATTTCACCCCCCCGCCCCATTTTTTAAATGGGTTATCTAATGATTTATTCAAGAACTGAATGGAGTTCTTTGGTTTGAAAAAGCTTGCATTAACAATAACATATTAAGAGAGTTGGAAGGGACCTCGTAGTCCAATCCCTCACCCAAGCAGAAGATCCTACACAATTTCTGACATTTATAATGGCATTATTACGAGTTAAACAGAAAACATTCCTCTCAGCACCTCTTTTGTGACTTAGAGTCCGCCCCATCATCAGACAATTCTCAACACAAACCAAGACTTTCATTTATCTGAACAAACTATGACTTGCTGGGAATACATACAAATATTGAAACTAAATACTTCTTGCAAAAGAAGAAAGAGAGATACTCTCTTTCCAAGTCGTGTGCTTAATTATTTTCCTAACAATAAGTCCTACCTTGCTATTAGGTGTGTAAAGTAAGCCACAAAGAGTTTAGAGTTTGGAGGTATAATTAATGCATATAAACAAACAGTGATACAGTTCTTTGATATATTTTTTAAATTTATTACATTTTTATGCCGCTCAATTCCCGAAGGGCTCTGGGCGGCTTATAACATGGATAGCAATAGCACTCAGATTTTAAATACTGTTTATCAGAGCTTTACAACACTCCCCGAACAGTTACAGAATCAGCTTATTGCCCCCAACAATCTGGGTCCTCATTTCACCGATCTTAGAAAGGATGGAAGGCTGAGTCAACCTTGAGTCTGGGGATTCGATCTGATAACCTGCTGAACAAGTCAACAGAGACTGCAGTGCTGCGTTTAACCACTGCGCCACCGAGGCTCAATTTGATAATTTTAATAATTGATTATTTCAGTTATTTAGAAGTGTCTTAGGATAGAAATTGAAATAGTTCTAAGAAGAAAGATGAAAAGTTTCTTTTTTAAAAATTATATAAAATAATTCTTGAAATACACTTCATTACTTGTGCTATAAAAATGTAGTATCTTGACATGCGCTTTTGTTAAAATGTTTGCTTAGTAATTTTCTCTTTTCTATTGGAGAAAAAGTAGTTTTTAACAACTGTAAGGTACAGCCAAAGATACAAATATATTCAACAATGAAGTATATTAGAATCTTCCATCAAAATCTTAATTATTTATTCAGAAGGGGAGCTTCAGACTCTAAACATGTATAGCACCTTTCTTCTTTTAATGAAACAACCTATCTTGCTTTAATACTTCTGTTTGAGCCTTAAAAAACTTGAATCTGCTTTAAGGTATTTATACTTTTTAAGCAGAGGAACCTTTTTTCAGGCTTATGCTGAAATTGAAAAATATGTATGTTTTTGAATGGGTAACAGTGAGATGCTGTTTTTGTGCTAATTAAGAAGCAAACAGAGTTAAATGGTTTAAAAGTAATAGGTTCTTTTTGTTTATTGAAAATGTCATAACATTTAGAACTTGCTACAGAAAAGCTAAGTGTAAGGATCTTAGATGTTTAAAATCACTGTAAATTTCATTTGCATACATACTATTGTATTATTATGATGACTTCAGGTTCCTTACCAGTAATTTATAAGAAACTATTTTATTTAAATACCAGTTATAATTATTTTTGCTAATTACAATTAGATTACAACATTTCTTATAATTTTAAGAGGTGGGGGGGAGGAAATCACAGGTTGACTCAAGCACAATGAATTTTCTTTGTCTTTGTTTATGACAAAACAAAAGAAAATCACTTTTTACTTCAGTACTTTAAAAACAATTTAGGAAATGATTTGACAGATTCCTGTACCAGCGTTTTTAAGGCCAAAACATTTCTGCTGGATGGATGGGTTTTAAATCTGCTTTCTCTTTTTAAAAGCCCATATATACAATAGTTTATAGTAGATTCAACAAATTGGAATTCATACAATAAAATTATGCATCTATAAGGACAAGGAAAAAAAGCAGCAGAAATTTAAATACTGGAAAGAAATTCTCATTACATGTTATTGTATTATTTTTCTTGGTTTAGATTAAGATTAGTATAGTAGTACAAAGCACAGCCCATTTTGGTTATTTCATGTGCAGTAGCAATTCATGCTATTTTTGTTATCTTAGCATGGTTAACTCATTTCCCTTCATTCTCTTTCTACTGGACAGTTTTCAACTTCCTAAAAGAAAGGTAAAAATATGCTTCTTGTCGCAGAATTTTAGTACAGTATGGGACGTGGTACATTGTATGTTATTATTTAAATAATCCCAAAAATAAAGTGGAAAATATTTACAATGCTATAGATTTCATAAATCTAATTTACTTATAGACTAAATTAAAATTATGCTGGATTTTTTGATTCCCATACTTGCATGGTTTGATTACCCATTACTTTATAAATATGACCAATAAAAATATTGGATCTCCCCATCTACTAAATAACCTATGATAATAAAAACCTAGGGTGATAACTGGTATTTTAATGTTAAATGCAGAATAGTTTGCACATTTTGAATAATATATTACACTTGTTTAAGTACAATGTTTCACTACCTAGGTTGAACTTGTATTGTTTCTGCAACAGATATTGATAAAGGGAAATGTTCTCACCTAAAATTGCAGTTGGCACAAATGGATCTGTCATACATCATAAGCAGGTCAATGCAGAAAAGGTAAAAAGAGAGAGAAAAATAAATAACGAGCAAATGTTCCAATTTTCTTTTTGCTCAGAAAGCCATTGTTATAAGCAATAGAGCCTTTACACTTTGAAAGTATTTTTGGAGAAGTGTGATTGCAACATCTCTATTTGTTAAAGCAGCCCAACTTTTTCAGGGTTCTCCATAAAGAAAAGAAGAAAACAAGTTGGCTGCTTTAAGAGTCATCTTGGTTTAATAAGTGGATTCCTTAAAGGAATGGCATCTTTTTGGAAGTTCATTCAGAAGCCTGAAAAAGCCATATTGCTTTAATGCTATAGAACAGTTTTCAAACCAAGTCTGTAGCATTTCTTTAGAGTCACTTTCCAAAGTGTGAAAAACTCTAACAAGAAAGTTGTTATTTCATGCAAATGATATTTAGCTCTTTTAAAAGGATTATATATACTTATATATATGTACTTAAAACACTGATAGTGGAGATATGATGGCTAGGTGTGTGCATAAGAGATACACTCAAGCTTCTTATTCTTTGTGGCAGCCATTACCCCACTAGGTTTCAAGGAAGTGAGTACTCTCTTCTGATTCTCTCTCTGTAGCTGGCTGGGGGATTCTGGGAATTGAAGTCCACATATCTTAAACTGACCAAGTTGAGAAATAGTGTTCTATAGAATTTTCCTTGAATTAGGGAAAGAGCTCCCAGTTTCTAAGAAATTGTTATAGAAGTAAACTATTAACAGTATTTAAAAACCAATGGAATATTTGGTTACCTGGATAATATGAATTGGGAACAGTTGTACTCAGGGTGTTCGTTTTCATTGTAAATGAAGAGGGTGATGATACAGCTGGAAAGAGAACACTATGCAGTAAATCTAAACAAAAGTATTAGCAAACAATAGCTTATTTATATCACATCCCAAGATTATTATATCTGGTAAGTAAAAGGATATTGTGGAAAAAATGTTACATGAAAAATTAGCAACAGTGTTTCTATAACTTGGCATTATTTAAATATTTTGTGTTTTTTTAGCTAGATATTGTGTTTCTTTCATTTTCTTGAATGCTTTGTAAGATGTCTTCTGCAATTAGGAACTCTATGATCCAGTTTTGTATATATATTTGACACACCTAACATCCATCATAAAATGGACATGCAATATGGATTTCTCCTCAATGATACTGGAAGGAACAGTGTAGGAAAGAACTATAAGCTGCTAAAGGCAACTTTGGGAAAGAACTTAATCCAAAAATGCTTTAAATTAGGCTATAATCCTATGCCCTTAACTGAATTGAACTGACCTAAAGGACTTTTATATGTATCCTTTTTTGGAATTGTGTGGCTGTTATGAATAGGTTTCTGCTGTAGTCATATGATCCAGAAAAAAGAGGGGATTCCTTTAATTAGTTGCAAACAAGTGCTATATTCATGCATCTCTGTGTATCTCTGTGTTCCAAGGCATCTAGAAAGCATTTCACAGACACTTTTGAATCGTGTTCCGTGGAACCATTGCCCTGTCGTTTATATGAGTTGTATATTTTCATTCATGGATGAATTTTTCAAAAAATAGTAATAAAAATACTTTTGTATAGCTTATGTCATGTTCTAAAAGTAATATAGCAACTAAAGAGTTCACAAGAGGACTCTAATTCATTTCCTGGCATCTCCAGTTGAATAGATTTCAAATAGCAAAGCTGAGATCTGTTTAAAGATTATTGTCTGAGACCTGGGAAAACTGCTGTCAGACAGAATAGATCAGCTTTACCTTAACACATACTCTTGATGAGTTGGGGAGACATTACTCAGAATCCTATGGAAGTTGCGATCTCTTACATCTTTGGACTGTACTATTTTGGGAATGTTTGAAATAGTTCATAATGGCAAGATGCACAAATTGTCTGACCTTGGATAGGCAGCTTCCTATATTCACAGCTTTAATCTTTCTGAGACAAAACATCAGAGCAGCATGTAATCTCATCTTAAATACCATTTTAGTCTTAGGAACCTGGATCAATCAGACTGGCTCCAAAACAAATATCAATTTACTGAACTCTCTTATGATAGGAAATTTGTCAGCTGTAGCTAAAGCACCACCATTCACACATTTTATGATATTTCTTAAAAATGGTCGCCAAAATGTAGAGGCTATCAGGCAACTTTGAATGTAACACATGCTGCACTGATCTCAGTGGTTTTTATTTGGAAGCAAGGGAAAGGCATAAATACAACATTTTCTTCATCAAAGATTCAATTCCATCTTCTTACTACATGATGTGAAATGTTGCACGAGTGAGAACTTGGAGCCCATGGATTGAGTAACAAGCATTTAAGAGCCTTTCACACTTCCCTTTGCTATTTGGTCTGCAGAAATTAAAATGACTTCCACTTACATCTCCCATTTAGATTGTGTGTATCCATGAAAGAGAAAGCTTCATCACAGTTGGTACCTTGTTCAGCATAGCTTTTATCCATTGAGTTCACCATCACTGTCATTTCCTGTCGTGTGTTACTCAATGTCTCCTTTCGCTTTTTGGCCAGTTTTCTTAAGAAAAGAAACATTAAGGAAAAGAGATGATGCTTCAATAAGCAAGCATAGAATTCATTGTTTTTATTTCATATAATCTGTAAATTCACTTCTTCTAAAAAAAACCTCCCCCCAGACACACACACACACACATACAGCATGGAATTTAAACATCTACAACATTTCCACTATGAATTAATGAAAAAAGGCAATACATACAATTAGAGTAATAAAATATTGTGTTTAATAAAATATATAATTAAAGAGTTATATGTACCACAGAGATGAAGGAAAAAGAAGTGGATTATGGATGCCTAAACACAAGGTACATCCTTAGGATACTAAGCTGCCTTTGATTTATTTATTAGTATTATTAGTATTATTAGGCTTAGGAGCAGGGTACCTTCGAGAACGCCTTTTGCCAGCTTATGTCTTCTGCCAGCGCCCAGTTAGGTCCCAGAGAGAGGGCCTGTTACGGGTCCCGTCAGCTGAACAATGTCGGCTGGTGGGCCCGCATGCTAAAGCCTTCTCTGTGTGAGTGCCGACCCTCTGGAACCAGCCCCCAGTAGAGATTAGGACCATCCCTACCTTGTTGGCCTTCCGCAAGGCCACGAAGATCTGGCTTTGTCGGAGGGCCTGGAATTGACATGCCCACCCCTCTTTTGAAGGTCGTTGAATGTATGTGAATGGATGGGTTGTTGTTTGACTTTTAAATTGCAATATATTGTTTTTTAGTTGTTGTTAGCCGTCTCGAGTTCCCCTTGACCGGGGAAATGAGGCGGGGTATAAATCGAATATAAATAAATAAATAAATAAATAAATAAATATCACATTTTATGGCTGCTCACTACATGAAAGTAGAACTTTTTGTTGCCAAGAAAATTATATGGATTCATCTAGAGCCAAACCTGCTTTTGTGTCCAAATCCAAAGATGACACAGTGAAATCCAATCAAATCCAGTTTTTTATTTGCTTACACCTACTGAATAGAATCTTAGTTATAACTAGTTATAGCTCTCCACCCTAATAGAAGTTAATATCTCCAACCTTACAGATTCTGAGGTGTGACCACCCTGAACTTCTTTCTCCCTCCCCAGGCAAGCTTGGGACTGTACAGTTTCTTAATTTGAGATTCTTTCTGGAATGCACTGCTTCCTCCTTGGGAAATTGCACTGCTCTTGCGGGAATTACCCCTCCCCCCTTCTCCAGGTGCACATTCCATTACATCAGCTTTCCGTAACCAGATGCATTCTATGTATATTGAGACTGTAACTCCCAGAATTCTCACGGATTATTTATGTTAGAGAAATTGCATTACAATTTACTATTGTAGTATAATTTATAACGTACAATGTAATTTATATTAGTGCAAATTAATTTGTACACCCAACCTCATAGGGAGTATCATATTGGGAAAGCACATAATATCATATTGGGAAAAGCTGTTTTAAATAGTCCCCAATTAAGGTTAACCACAATTTATTACTCCAAATCATATGGCAAATCTTGATTAAAACAAAGTTCCCACCTCGCTCTTGGCCGTATTCAGTAAAAAGAACAGGGAGAAACTTAGAAAGACAAGATGCATGTTGACATGCTCATGTAATGCTAAATCAGGCATTTGGCAACTTTTTCTAACTCCTGAGTGTAAAAAAGTTTCTAATAATTACAAGTCTGCTGACAACTTTAATTAAGCTAACAAAATTTCACAGAATTCCAATTCCATTAATTAATAAAAGGAAGTATCTGAGATTTCTAGCCATTCTGGTGCTTGATCAGAATGTTATGTTATAGAACACCACCCTTTTGAAATACTAGATTTCATTCCCCTTCCCTACCTTTTAAACAAAATAGAGGAAAAATATAGCTTCTGAGAACGAAAGAATGACTTACCCTTAGTATGATTGAATTTGATACTTCACTAATGTAAAGCCCATGTAAATGGATACCTAAAACTGGTGTTGATATTTGCTCTTGCATTTACAATGAATGAATGTGTCTGCAGAGGTATTTATACAATTCAAATATTTATTAACCATTATACTGCTGATTACTGAAATCTTTAAATATTTCTAATGAAATGATTATGCAGAAATATTAAAAACAGTTTGCTTTCAAAGCTTACTTTAAAATGTAGTTTTAATGCATTTTTAAAAAATCAGCATATTATTATAGATCAAAGATATTGGAATAAGCTAAGGGGAAAAAATCGTCTTCAGACAAATCTGTACTGCATCTTATTGGATCTGGATGCTTGTGACGTTTTCCTAACACACAATTTTAGTGGGACTCTCACAGTGACAAAGATAATGCACTTTCATTCTCTTGTAGCACGTGACTATAGAAGGTAGGGTACTTTCCCATATTTTTAATGTAGAAAAGTATTTATAGTTTACTGGGATTAATTTCACTTAAGGACCTTTTTCTCCCCCATCTTATACTGGGAAGTAGGCATATTTCAGTTTCTTAGCACTGCTGGTCATTTGAAGACTGAAGGGATATGAATATCACTAGAAGGCTGATGAATGTTAACACATGCATTATATCTCTTACAGACTTGTCTATGACTTTGAGCCTCAAACAGGAAAGGCCAGAGTGGGTGTCATGTTGCAATTCACATTTTATCATTTTCCCATCATCACTTTGTACTGGCCTCACATATATAGGGTGAAGAGGGGTCCACCTCTTTGAATGGAGTCAAAAATTTTCACACAATGATCGTTAAAGTGCTACTGAAGTGTCATAAATAAAAATCAGGCACAACTCTGAATGGACCATTGTGGCCATCAACTTGACTTTTTTTACCATAACATGTGAATTTCCTGAACAAGATGAAAAAGTTACCCTGGAGGAGCTGAAACTGAGCTTTTAAAAATGGCAAAAAGCTGTGTTTCACATGCACTTATTTTAGCTCTTTTTTCATTTTTAGTGCAATTTAAAATCCCAAGTTGCTGAAAATTGTTGTTTTGCTGTGGAATTTTACTGTTACGATCCTGCAGTGCTATGAATGCCATAAAAATCAGGTTGAGAGATTGTAGAAATATGTCTTAGATTATTTAGGAAAGCCTGCAGTTTCTCAGACAAGTTTTTCAAGCGACATGAGTAACAAAGGGAGGAAAAACCAGACATTTTAAATCAGTTTAGTCTCATTTAAATGCATATTCAACGCTGGAATAATGGTTTTTGTGCACTATTTATTCCATTTAAAATTGATGGTCATATTCTACCATGTGCAACTGGGTTCCTGCCCAGTTGAAGACATTTTGACTGATTGCTTCTATGTTTTCTACATTTGCAGTTAAGTAAATGTAGCCCAGATAAAGTTCAAATGGAGCAAGTTGTGTTCTAATATTGTGTCAGAAGAAGAAGAAGTGACATGTACTTTTCAGCTTCACATTTATAATATTTTTAAACATAATAATTCTTTAAAAATATTAGTCTTGATCATTATCATTTCCCAAAGCAATGAGATGTAGTGATTAAGGGGTTGGATTAGGAGCAGACACATTCAGGTTCTCATCCATCCTTAGCCATGGAAGTTCTTGGAATATCTTGGGAACCAGCCATTCTCTCTCAGTCCAACTCATCTCTTAGGATTATTGTTTCAAGGAAATAGGAAAGGATGGAGCACCAGAGATGGTAGTTTGATTTCCAGAACAAAATCTAGAATATGAATCTAATACTTTATTGAGTGACTGATTCTTTTGTTTTATATGGCCACCTATCTTGAAACAATAATTCTGGGCAGGCAGTTTGATACATCAATATAAATGACAACAAAAAGCAAAAAACTACCAACAGTAAAGGAACTGAGGATAAACAGAGCAGCAGTGAATTAACAACACCTTATGGGGCCAACTAATCTCCTGACCATCCTGTTTTGAGAGAACCATCATGTTTAAAGGCTTTCTTGTAGAGGAAAGGCAAGTTGGGGACAATCTAATTTCAGATGGTGTGGTCTTCAAAAGGGTAGGTTCCACATCAGAAAATAAAATAAATTCTAATTGCTGCTTATGCAGAAGTGTAAAAGCAAACAAGTTCCTTGTAAAAGGAAATTTAATCTGAAAAAAGTACAGCAAATTGTGGCCAAGATATTTTAAGTAATAAAAAATCTTAAATAGGAAATAAATTGGGAGCTGTAACATTCTGAAAATTTTGATGTGTTCTGTTTACTTGTGAACAGTCACTTCTTTATAGCTCTTCATTAAAGATTCTTTAATGTTTGTTGCTTGGATTAAAAGTGCTGCAACAAAATGAGATCAGATACATAGTTGGAATTTTGGTAAATAATTAAGAGACATATATCTGGGGAATTTAAAACTGACATCATTTGTTACTTTAAAGGAAAAAGTTAACCATGTTTCATATATAGTACTTGTTAGAAAAAGGCCATACATTTAATTATAGACCTCATCTGTTAATAACAGGCATAGCCTCCATCTCTTGTTGTAAGTCTTCAACTTACAACAGTTCATATAGTGACTATTTGAAATTACAATGACAGTGAAAAAAGGGACTTACCACAGTTTTTGATACTTACAACCATTGCAGCATCCCCACAGACCCATAATCAAAATCCAGACATTTGGCAACTGACTCATATTTACAATGGTTGCAACATACCAGGTTCTTGCTATTATATTTTGCGACGTTCTGACAAGCAAAGTCAATGGGGAGGCCAGATTCATTTCACTAACGATACTAGTGTTATTAATTTAACAAGCGAAGGAATTCACTTAACAACAACTGTGGCAAGAAAGGTCACATAATGAAGCAAAATTCACTTAACAACTGTCTCACTTAGCAACAGAGGTCATAAGTCAAGAGCAATCTGTATTGTGAATCTTGAGATTGTAAGAAAAAATGTTTTCTTATGAAAGCAACTTCTTCTAAGTTATTCAAACTTTTCTGACCTACTGCTTTCTAGTAATGAATTCTAGCAAAGAATAATTTCAAAGTGGTATATGCATCACCAATGTTTCATTCATGACTATATGTGCTATATTCTAGCTTAAAACTCATTTCAGTTTAATTATGTTGTTGTTTTTTAGTAAAAAGTAGCTTTAAAGGCTGCAAGGTGTAATGTTACTGGAGACATCTTATTTATGAATGCATGGTAATTATAGTTTTATTCCAGAGATTTTCTTTAGTGGCAACTCTCTGATTTTCACATTTTCTCTAAGTTGGTGACTATTTCTGCTTTTTGTCATGTTTTAATCAATTCCCTAAAGTCTGAATATGAATATGGAAGGTCTTGCAAGAAAAGAAAAATAGTGAAATGGGAGTTTGATTTCTCTAGGTCTTTTTGTTCCATGATCATGTTTCAAAAATAATTATTTTGGAAGAAATGCAAACTGTTTCCACTGTATCTGTCAAGAAACCTAGGGCCAAAACAAAAGATCAGTCTGCAGAATATGCATAACAGTCAATAAATACATATCCATCCAGTTAACTCATAGTCCTTTCTCCAAAACATAGCTTAAGACACAAATGAGGCTACTACAGCCAGCTCATACAATAAAAGACTCAGTCTGGCAAAGGGTAATTGGTTATATGCAATAGTCATGGTACCTTGGTTTTTCTGATAAATGAACAGCTATTTTAAAGTAGACTTGGTCTAATTCCATGGATTCATTCATGTTGGGTTCTAGAGATGATATGAAAATATCACTCTTTAAATTAATTAAAATCTTAGTATTATGTTAGTTTTTACACTGATTAAAATCTCAGTACTGTATTAATCATGTCAAGATTGAGAACATGTGATCAAAATTTGAACTTTCAGGTCATCATGTTGGCTTTACTGATGTCTCCTATGGGGACTTGTGTAATAACGTAATAAATGTATAATTTATTTTAATTTTCTGTAACTCTATTTTGGAATGGAAAATTAAGGAAGTGGGGAGGCAGAAAATCTCTGCAATGGTGTTTGCACTAACGACAATTGGATATCAAAGCAGCAGTGTCCAAATGAACAAAAATGCATGATTAAATCTGTTATGCAATAAAGGCAATTATTTATTAAATGAGTGGCAATTTTATATTGAAGACATGTTGAAAAAGGTTCAGGAATTATAGGGTCAAGACTATTGCATTGGACTAAAAATAAGTAATGTGGTTTTGGCATTGATCTGTATGTTCTTCAGAGAATGAAAGTTGTTCTGACCAATGTATTAAAAAACATCTCCCTTCTGTCATGTTACAAGGGCTTTAGAGAGCCAGAAATGGTGTTCTTGTTTAAAATCAACCAGCTTATTCTCAAGCTTAATACAATTCTTACCTAATGAACCCCTGTATCATAACATTCATTCAGTGCTGGAAACAGTTTTTTTACATGTGACATCAATAAATTTGCAGACTAATTTTTATTAGCATAAGACTTCCTTCCTATGTATATTATTTAAAAATAATGTATATATCCACGTGCAAGTATACACCTATGTATCAAACTACCAAAGGAATAACAATGTCTAACTGTTTATTAGCTTGACATTCCATAAAATAACCCCATAGA
>JANHGC010004380.1:0-17507 GCA_027560395.1 Boaedon fuliginosus | reverse complement strand
GCAAAAACAGCTGATGAGCGGCAGACCCGATGCTGAAAATAGAGCGAATATAGGTAAATATACCCTAGAGTTGGGTGAGAGGGATCAAAATGTAAAAAAAAAAAAATTTTTTTTTGCTCTGACCAGAGTATAAACCGAGAGTGACTTTTTCATCTTATTTTGGGTGCTGAAAAACTTGGTTTATACTCGAGTATATACGGTAAGCAGCTTGAGCTTTATCCCTGAACAGTACCACAAACAGTGGTGAAATGGAACAAGTTTTGTAAAATCTAACTGGCAATTCTTTTTGTATCAATGAATTATGATGGCTATTTGGCACCAAAGTTGGTAAGAATAAAACAATATTCATAATAATGAAATAAATTTGGTTTGCTGTTGATCCTGTCAAAATAAGTAGCAAATGTTTACAATATAAAATTATAATTAAAAAATATTCTATATGCAGGGATTATCATGAAACACCTGCATGATAGAGCTCCAGTGATTTGAGACATTAATTCAACATTTCCATTAACCAATCTTCCCTCTCTCCGAGGCCTGTTCAATAGTATGAAATTCTTGTTTGAACAGATGTTGCACTCAAAGGTTACAAACCTGAGTCTAATAGCTCTGAATACAACAGACATGTTGACTGACACTGAATAAAAAAAGCAACAGGCCCTGATTTCTCATAGTTCTTTATGGGATGGACACATGAAATGCTTTGAATTTTATTCAGACAAAAATTGGAAAGCATATTTGAAGATTATCCAATTAATAAAACATTTATAACAGGGATTATGCTATTGTTTAATTTTGTTCTGAGAACAAAAAGAACGTATTTTCTTTTTTGTGCACATGCCTAGTGATTGCTATCTTCATTTCGGAGAAAGATCTCAACTAAACTTAGCCTATATCCGTAGGATGAATACTAGCAATGTGGGAGTCAATACAGACAACAGAACTTTCTCATGCAATTCTCTACCTGCCATATTTCTTAGCAATCCTTTCTGGAGCATTCTCAATCCTTGGCAAGTAAATTGTGAGGGCTTGCAAAGGATTATACAGTATGAAATAATAATTTTCTCCTCATCCCTGTAATGTAACTAGATTAATCAGCGAAGGATTGGATTTCAGATCCCTTCAATATCAGGAAAATAAAACAATTAACTTGACAATGACAGAATAGCACAGAATGAGGCCCTGATACCGTACAACTGATTCTTGAGGAGACATTTTATATATTTTCTGGATCAGATCATGGGCTCTGTTTGGAGTATAACAGGAAAATTTTGCTCTCAAGCTTCAGATCAAGATACATTTATACTCTTCCAGAAACAAAGCCCTATATATGGAATGAAGTGCAGAAATGGCTTTGAAGAAAATGTGCAGCAACTATTAATAAAGTGTGAAAAAGAAATTTAAATTGCCCTGCCTTGATTTTCTTTGGTATAAGAGGGAGGGAAATAAAGCTCTGTCAAACTTTCGAAAGTCTGTTACTGTAGCCTATATCAATAAAATAGAATTTTAGTATTTTTTATGGTGTCTGTTTCTTGATTTGGTCTATCTCAAAGGGCTGATCTCATTTAAGAACCAGATAACATCAAGAATTCAGTACTCCTACATAAATTGTTTTATTGTAGAAGAAAAAGGAATTCTGTATCTACAGAAGACAGAAATCAAGACCCCAACATACAGTATTTCTCTGGCCCACGTTTAAAATCTTAAAACTTTTTTCATTTTCCTTCCCCACCCCCTCAAAACTTTTTGACCCTCAATGGATTTTTTCCTATTCTTTTCCCAGGCTTACTGGATACTGGAATGCACCCACTCTACATTTATACTGATCTGATCAGTGCCTAACCAGTTTTAATCTTAAACTTATGGTTTCCCCCTTACCACAGAAAATTAGTACATTTCCTTGTCTTTCTTCTAGAGTAAAGTGTCATTTGATCTCCTCTTGAGTACAAACTTTAATTTTGAAATAGGACTGTATTCATTTCCATGATATAAGGGCAGGAAAAATGGGATATAAGAATGATAAAGAAATATTTCAAACAAAATCTGATTACTTGGTGGAAAATATGAAGCAATTCTGACAAATCCTATCTCAGATCAAATATGACTAAATGATTAAACCTCTTGAACAAAACCTTCGAGGTCCATTTTCTTTACCTGTTGCTTTCCTTTATCTACATACTGATTTGTGTGTATTTACCTCATTCCTCATAGTTGTACGCTTGGAATGGTTCAGTATTTCATTAAATCACATTGAAAACTAAGAGTTCAATTATTAAACTACTATCTTTTTCCATAGCTTTTTAAATTGCACCCATTATTTCTCCAAAGAAAATACAACGGATAAACAAACACATCATTTACACTGAAATCATTCTTGAATTTCTACTCTGTAATTTAGAGATACTTAGGTAAGCCAGATCAAGACAATTCCATGTAAGGTTGACTCTCATTTCACTGCATAAATTAGTTCATACACAAGAATTATTTTTGTGTTCTCATAAATATGAACACTGTAAGTGTCAATTTATAACATGAAAACTTAAACACATGCAAATATTATGATAAAAACATGCTAATAAATAATGAAATATGTTATAGTTAAAATCTATAAACTATTTTTTCTCATTTAAGATTGGTTGAAAAGTTGTAAAAAATATTTTAATGTTCTTACAAGAACATTACTTACAATTTCTTACATAAAATTCAGATTTTCATAGATGTATATACATCTAATATCAAAGAACCAAAAATCATTTATGTGTTCAATTTCTAGTTCTCTGTTCAACCAAATACACAGAATATTTTACAGCTGTAAAAAATACTCTGGAGCTCAAGATAGCTTTTCTTCTTTTAAAAAAAAATTCAACAAGAATCTATTGAGATATTCTGACAAAACTAAGCTTATATGTTCAGGGTAAACTTGAACCTGGGCTCTCTGGTCCTTTTTCACTTTCCCACTATTTCATCATATATCACATAAACAATCCTTGTGAATTTAAATCTCAGGGAACGTTTCTAAACAAAATCCTATCAATGTTTTTAAAAATTCCAAGGTGCAGCCTTTCCTGTTTTGTGTTATCTTATTTATCAAAATGGTAATCACTTTTGTAAGCCTTGCCTACCTTAGTTTCTTTAAAACAAACTGAACTTCAGTAAGGTAATTATTATTTCACATGGCAATGATTATGGAATTTGAAATCCAAACTATAAAAAGATACTACATTGGAGAAGGCTGCCTGATATATGATCCCACAGCATTCCAGCAATACTGTAGTTGTTATGAACAAGATTAAAAATGTAGCGGGTGTACTATAAATGATTGCACATTTTTCAGTAAGGACAAAAAAGTGGAGAACTTTCCATCCCATCCCCCACTTAGGTTCTCATTCTAAATAGGATTGGAATTACTGGTGCAAATATTTTAATTAAAAATATTGAGTCTTATATTTAAGAGTATCATTTAGTAATTGTATTTTCTCTAACTATGTTAAATGGAAAAAATACAATACTTAACACATAGTACGTGGCAAAAGAATGTAAAAGGAAATGAATTTCATTGCAATGACATGTAAATGTTTTGTTTCAAGCAAAGTTGAAAAGTGTTTTGAGTTTTACAAAGAGAATGGGAATTATTAGAATATACTATTCATGCACAGAAGGACAACATGGCAGAAAGCATGACTGATGATGCACAAGTAAGTTACTTACAGGTAATAAGTGTAGGAGTGATAGCTTCTTCTGCCATGATGGTGGAAGGATTTTAGGCAGTGTAGGAAAAGATGAAATGGAAGGAAAGAAAAGCCAAATATTAATGTATGGAAAAATCGAGATGAAGCTAGAACTGGAGAAACAAATGAAAAGATAGCAAGAATGCATCTCATACCATGCACCACATCTGGAAAAGACAGATGATATATTCACTCTTCACAATAGCATTAGCAGTAAATTTATCACAGATTTTTTTCAGTAGCCATCAATAACAATTATATGTCTTTCATGTGCACATAAGACATAAATACAGAGACACACAGATAATTCTTATTATAATATTTCCAGGAGAAATAACAGTAGACATTTCTAAAACATAACAATTAAGACATTTGGAAAAAGAGAAAAGATGTTTTGATTTTTCCAGCTCTTTCTAAATCTGCATTTTTTTTAAGATTATCTGTTTCTCGAATTTTAGGCTTATTAGTTTTTTAAATAAAGGTGATTGTTAACATTTTAGCATGGCATCCATGTCTTATTTTGAAGTTCAGTAAACTGTATTTTCCTTTTAACTAAAGTAATTTCTTCTTTGATATGCAACAACTACTTTTCAGCAAGTAAAAATAGTGAGTAAATTTGAAAGTTCTTAAACTGAAAATTTTGCAACTGAGTTTGGAAAGGGACTGACATAACCCATAAATTTGCCACTTACGGAATGTTATCAAGGATCAATGTCTCTATCATTTAATTCTCATCTAATTAATGTTTTTTTTGTATGATTTCTTGCTTTGTGATGCATCACATATACCGTATGTATGTATTATTTGTTTCTGTACCCTGTAAAAAGACTTGATTCCCCGCCCCCTTAATAAATGCTTGTTGCTTGCTCAAAGTACTCGTCATTCTGCAGGGCCTTTGCCAAAGTTGCAATAACAGATTTTTTCAACCATAGGTTTTCTTCAGTGTGGCTATACAAGCAGTGATAAACTGTCAGCCATTTTCATTATCCATAATTCCTTAGACATTAGAGAAAATATTAAATATCAAGTAGTTTGCAGGTATGGCCAGTACTAAAAGGCAGAAAGAAGGGGCAATCAAGGCCCATGGCATGTCTCAGTCCTAGTAGGTCTGATGGAGCTATAGCACTTTATTCAACCTGTGAGAGTTTTTTTAAGGATAACACAGCTCTATCTAGACCAAAACAGCTGAGAAGTATAGAAACAAAAATGAGGCTATGCACTATTGATTCTTCAAAGAACAGCAGAAATGTTTCCAAAAGAAGTATTTCTAAAAACTAAGTAAGGTACAATTAATCATTTTAACTCACTGCAAGGACAGATAACAGAAATATACAAGAGTCAGTAGAATAATATACAGTAATATACTGACTTGTAAAATAAAATAAAACAATCCGCAGTTCACCATTAACAGTCCTGACAAAGGATTACAGATAATTTTCTAGGCATTCCATTGAAAATAAAGTTTTTTCCACTCTTCTTTGCATATAGAAATGTTTCCTGATTTTACATTCTTATTTTTCAGTATTGTTTATGCCCAAGAAGTTACTGCCTTAACATTTAACCGTGTGTAGAGTAATTGTTAAATGCACAAATGTTAACATTCTATTTAAAGGGGAGGGTGTAATATGCTTTTCAAAGCAAAAGTTGTTATTGTATATTTATTGTATTTTTGAACTGCAAACAAAACAACTCCTTTGTACATGCTGCTGTGCATGATAAGAAATATTGAAAGTCTACATCTTGAAGATAATTACATTTTTCTTTTCTTTTTAGACTTCCAAGCATTCTCAAACATTGATTATGGAAACAGGCACGTACAATTATTGGTGCTACCATACTATACAAATTATTTCAGCAATAAATATAATTAATTAGTGAGAAATTGTTAAGTGTTTGGATAAAGAACTTTTCCAAAATTATATTGAGATTTATTATTCTGCATTGAAATGATTGAGAAATCAGCTGCTTTAATTTCAGGAAATGTTTTACCCTACCACTTGTTATCAGAAAACTGAACGTTGACATAGCTCCTCTATCCTTATTTTAAGGAATGATTAATTTTTTATGGAAATGAATACTTCACAGATGTCAAACTACAGACTAAAACATATAGAAGAAAATGTTGTTCCTCTTATTGTTACTTAACTACAGGTAGCTTATGATCATCTTTCACACGACTGTTGCAGCATCTCCATGGTCATATGATAAAAATTCATACAGTTGGCAACTAACTCATATTTATGATGGTTGCAGTCAAATGCTCACCTTTTGCAACCTTCTGTCAAGCAAGGTAAATGGAGAAGTCAGATTCACTTAACATGTTACTAACTGTAGTTATTCACTCAACAACTATGGCAAGAAAGGTTATGAAATGGGGAAAACTTACTTAACAACTGTCTCACTTAGCAACATAAATTTTGGGCTCAATTGTGGTCGTAAGTTGAGGACTACCTCTACTTAATTTTAGCAAGTCTTACATCATGCCACAGGGAAGAGAATCCTATGCCTCTCTAAAACACTCCAACTTTGAAATGTTCCAGAAACTTGTAGGGAAAAAACGGTCCCATTTTTAAATTAAAAAATTATTGCAGGCTGCAAAGGAATACTTGGCATGCCAATCAGCTATGTGGTGGCTTAAAAAGCAGCAGAACAGCACTGGAGATAGTGGTGGTGAGGGTAGGAGATGTTGAAAGTGCTGGGCAGTGGGCCTTTTTGAGAAAAGAACAGCAAATTTATCTACTTTTTGAAAAATGTTAGTGGGCAACACAAGTTGCTTGGTGAGTCAAATGTTGTGCACGCCTGCTCTATTGACTCCATAGTGTAGAATAAAAACAATATTTCCATCTTCCTCTATTTTTCCTACTTTGTTTTCTGTTACTGTTGTTTGAAAATGTTCTTTTATTGCTTTCTGATCTGAAAACAGAGACTTATGTATCACTTGTATAAACCCTTTTCCTGTCCCTTTCTCATTTGCAATAATGATCCAATTTGGGGTTTAGATAGAGGCAGCTGGTGAAATGGCATAATGCCATATTAACAAGCTTTTGATACAAATTTGAATTGTTCTCCCTATCAAAATATTGATGAAATACTGAGTGGGGTTGGCATAATCTACACAAATCTATTAAAGCCGAAAATGTTCTGCAATATTTGCTGATTTGAAATTTCAATTTGGCTATGTCCTGCTATGTATCATGGGGATACTTTTCTTTTTAAAAAAAGTCGAATTCCACTGTTTATGTCAGATGAACTGTTTAAAGAAGGTGGCATATAATCTAGTGGAACACAAACTTTTTCTAATGAAGTTGGAGATTTCTAAGATGTTATAGGCTACATGGAAACAAATAATTTATGTACAGTGAAAAAAACAGCATTTCAATGTTTTACAGTGCTAACTTAATATAACATTACACATTGTCTCCAGATTGTTTCTCTTAGTTCTACTTCAGTGATCCCCAACCTTTCTGGGTCAGTGGACCAGCCGTGGCAGCAATGGCAGGGGTGGTGGGGAAGTTTCTCGTGTGCGCCTACCGCTTGTGGAAACGGAGCTTTGTGCACTCACTGCTGCTTGCATGGCCAGATTCCCAATTGGTCATGGACCAGTACCAATCTCCAGACTGAGGGTTCTACTTAATGGCTCATCTTATAAAAAGATAAGAACTCATATTTACAAATTATGTGATTATATTCTTTACTTAAATAATGGTAAGGCCCAGTTGCAACTAAGTATTAATGACAAGTTATGGAGACTCACCTATAGGAGTCTTTTGTTCTAACATTATCAGTCCCTCACACATGAAGAAAAAAAAAATAAACATCAAATTCACAACAATTAAAACATAACCAAATGTGGATGTTGTGGTGAATTGGCCAAACCTAATATTCATAAAACATAAAACTAAATGGGATGAGAACTCACTGACTGAGGAAGAAAGCTTGAAATGATCATAGACAGTTCAATAGAAGTTTCAACACAGTATTCATCTGTTGTAAAAAAGGCCAACATGATAATAAGGATAACAAGGAACAGTATTAAAAGTAGAGATGCTAATATTTATCAACATATAAATCAATATTTATGAATACTGTAAATCAAAATACTGTAGGATCAAGGGACTGGAACAGCTTCCTGTGATGAAAAGTTGTGATTTTAGGTTTTTGTTTAGAAAGGCGGCAAATAAGAGGCTGAGTTGTACAAAATTATTCATGGTGGAAAAATGTCAACAAGCTGAAAGTATTTTTCATTTCTCAAACTACTAAAACTACAGGCCACCCAATGGAACTGAATCCTAGAACAATCAGGAGACTAAAGATTTTTTTTAAACAAAGAAGAGCTTGTTGTAGCTTCTACATAAATTAATGGGGGAAAAAAATAAAACATGACTTTAAAATTAAGGAAACATCTGTTCACTTTTCTATTTTATCTCATACCAGCAAAGTTTACTCTCTTATCTAGATAAATAAATTGTCAGATGACATGAGAAAAGCCTGTTCCTCAGGTTCTTATACTATGGTAGCTCTAGATGGCTGGAATAAAAAGTTCTACTGAAAGCACCTTACATGTAGTGCTTTTATGTGATGTTGCTATATTACACAGGACAGCCATACATCCCAATGGCTCTTACTATACTAAAATAATGTCGTAAGGAGCTTTTACAACTATTAAAAGCAGACAATAGTTTCATGGCTGTTGACAAAGATAAGCTTTATAATAAACTTAAGCCAAGTGAGACTTGGCTGATTTTCTACTTAACATCGCTGTTTTTATGTAATTTATAAACAGCTAAGAAATGTGAACATCGGCAACAAAAGGAATTTAATAAATAGATGCTAGCTTACTGTATATGGAGGTAGGTAAGATGATTTGTATTTATTTGTTAAATACTATGCTATTCATCTCACTAATATAGCAACTCTGGGTGGCTTCCAACATAATAAAAAGTTAAAAGTGCTAAAGGAATTAAAATTAGAATAAAAAATAACAACTAAGATGATGGGTAGTTTGGGAATGAAAACCTTTTCTACTCCATCAGCCATCCCCAATGTAGCAGCCTCCCTTCTCTGGCAAATGGAATACGAAGTGAGTCCTTTCTGCTGGAATGAACTGGACAGGTTAGTCTCATCAGATTAAGGGGGATCCTCAGATACCCTGAACCCATGCTATCTCATCCCATGGTGCTGGAGGATCTTACCCAGTGGTTTCATGTTAAATGTACTTCGAAGTTCTAATTCTGTTATCAATTCTGTTGTTCAGTATGAGTCAGCTCTGCTATCTAGTAATAGAATCCTTTTATGGATTTTAACTTTTTAACTTTATAACCTTTATAACCTTTTTAACTTTTTAACCTTTTATAACTTTAAAGTTATGTCTTTTTATTGTTTTTCTTTTGTTATATAAATTTTATTGATTTTTTTCTCCTTTACTAACATCTTTTTTTGACCAGGTGTGGTTTCAGGGGATACATTCCAATCATTCACAAATTATAAATTATATCTTACTTCTTCAATTTCATTTCACTTCAGTTACATTCATTAGTATTTTTTGTATTCTTAAAATATTTCTTTGTGAGCAATAAAGTTAATTCATCTAATTACCAATATTATTCCACATTTCTTCTCCTTTCTGTATATATATCATATATTTTTATCATTCTTAATTCATTTTCCGTTCTATCCCACTTGATCCTGTATGGACAATGAAGCTTAAAAATTACTTTTTCCAAAATCCAATCTAACATAACAAATCAAACAAAGGTGATAAAAGAACAAAAGAAGGATAAACAGAATAAGAACAAAAAACATAAACAAAACAAAAAATGGCAAACAAAGATCATACATGTTAAATATTTATCTTAAGAAGTCCTTTCACTCTAGTATTTTACTTATCATGTTTTTGTAAATTCCATTCATTTACAATTTATCAGTTTCATTTTACTTCTTCAGTTTCATTTCTCTTCAATGTTTCATTGATATTTTTAATAACAATCAAAAGCAGATAGTACAAAAAAGAAAAAAAGGCAAAGTAAAGAAAACAAAAGAAAAGGAGGAAAATCAGACATCTTATGAGTATAGTTTAAAGAAAACTGTCTGCTCTACTGCTTAATATATCGTGTTTCAGCGCCCGTCTTTCTTTATGTCTCTACAAAAGTTGTTACCCGTCATCCCTCTTCTGCATTTTTCTTAGTCCTCTTTGTTTAGGCGGTCCAATCCGGTGCTCCCAGCTTGTTAGCCCTTGCCTACGTATGTTGTCACGTGTGTGTCTCCGCCAATCTCTTTTTCTCTCCTGCTCAGTAGGTATAGGCAATTCTCCACCTGGTTCCCCTTTTCTCTTTTGTTTATTATTTTTGCAGGTATTTTCCATTTATATTTCTTTCTTTTAAGCATAACAAGTCTCACTCGCGTAATTAGTTTCTTTGGTTGTTTCACAATTAGATTGGTTTGTAATCCGTCAAGTTTATCCAGTGTTTTATATATCTGCGCAAATAAGTCTTTCATTTGAATTTGAAGATTCCGAATTCCATTCACAATCTCCTCCATTTTAAATCAGAACAAAAGTTCCAGATTTCAGTTCAAATATCAGTCCAATTCAACAATCCCATTCTACTTTCTGTATCAAATTAAATGTGGCGGATCCAATGCTTCTTTCCCGCTTCCAGTCAGTCTGTTTTCCTTTGTTATTATGGAGGTAAGGGATCTCCCCACCAATATCCGTAGCCAAATATAATGCGGTTTTGTCAGTCCCCTTCAAATCTACGTCGCTCTCTAATTTTTGGGGAAAATTTCCTTTAGTATTTTTGGGGCTTTTCTCTTCCCAATTGTATAGTCACTCACCCCTTTCTCCACCACCTGCTCCTTCACGATCCTCCAGCTCAAATCTTAGTCCCGGTCCGACTCATCTTAAAGGCAGCCCTGTTTCCAGAGCACTGCTTCTTCTGTCGGTGGCTTCAGGAGGGGGCAAAGACCAGCATGGGATATACAGCTCCCATATACTGATCCTAGCATCTTCCCCTCGCTTTGCCCTACCATACTGGAGAACGTAGGCTCCTTTAGGAGCCCACCATCAGGGAAGTCAGGGCCGAAGCCACAGATCTCGCAGACTTCATACCCTGTCCCATCGAGTCCAAACCGGAAGCCGTCTTTTTATTGTCTATTTATTGTTTTGATTAAGCATCAGGTACTGATATCCCATAACTACTACGACAAATAAGCACATTTATATTTTAACTAATGGTAATGTTCATTTGTGAAATGAAAAAGGAAGCTAAAAAATCATAGAAATATTGCTTCATTACCCCTGTTATTTTATGTTATAGTTCCATCTTGTTTTAAACTAAGATAGATCAAATAGAGTTTGGTGTCCCATAAACCTATTCATAATCCATCTGTCACCCAAATACTTGCTAGAATTATTAAAGGATTATGATATATTTCTACGCAATATATGTAATTATGATACACCAGCCAGAAAACTACAGAAATATAACAACAACAGCAACAACAACCCTAACAAACCATCTACCAATACTACTCACATGATATTCCAATAGATAAAGGTAAAAATGTCATAAAAAAATAGGATCAGAAATGAAAAATAAAAAATATATGTCAAAAAGCTACCTGTATATTATTTGTATTATATAAAGGAATGAAAAGGCAGGGGGATACCTAGTATTTGATAAAAACCAGGTCTGAATGAGAACCAATGATATATACAATAGATTTTCAGCTTCCTTTCTTATGTGAACCATACTTACATACTTCAGTTTTGTAATCCTTCAGAAATATTTCATGTGCAATTCTGGCTTGTATTTCATAAAAGTATGTATGTGCTGCCATTTGGGAGAAGAACTTTAAATCAACTTCATTATTTCTTTAGGTTGACCAATTAGTTCAACTAATTTCTGGAAATGGATAAATTATTACTCTGGAGAAGCTCTGTTATATTAAAATAAACACAATCAAAAATTCTTGGTCTAAATATATAACTTAGACTTTTCCTTCTTAGAGCATTGTCTAAATTTCATAATGGTTATGTTTATTTCTTCAAAAGAATCAAACTATGTAAAAAGTATTTCTATTTATTTTTATGAATGAAGATGCAAAACTCACCCAAGATCCTAACATAATACCTGAGGTCTTCTCACAGATGTTCACCTACTTCTGTTATTATTTTATTTTCAATTTCTTTATAAATTCCCTCTGTTACCTGAATGGGTGATCTAATATACATCTACATGAAAGATCATGGCTTGAACTCTCCAAAGTCTATACTGTTTAAATAATATGTATTTAGGAACATTTTAAAGAAAACCACTGAAATCTTTTTCAATGTACAAATCCCATCCATCAAGTGCTTTACTAATTAATACCTAAATATAAAAATAATACAATGTATTTCACAGATTTGATGATATTTGACAATTTGAGATGGATGTATATTCTTTAATACTTTATATGTAGGTGACAAGTTTAGATTTTTCATATTTTTTTTCTTTTCTTCTAACTTGTTTCTTTTTATAATTATGTTCCTATATTTTATTTTTTGTATAATTGTTTTGGTATTTTTAGTAAGTATTTTTTCAATGTGTTTTTTAAAAATCTTGTAATAATAAAATAATAAAACCCCTAGGCATACTCTAAATTACTATTTATTTATTTATTTGTTTGGATTTATACCCTGCCTCATTTCCCCGGTGAAGGGGAACTTGAGGCGGCTTACAACAATAAAAATACAGTGATACTATAAAGATCCTGCTTTCAAAGTTTATGTAATGAAGTATATAACATTCAATTTTTACGTTGCTTTAAATAATGTCTTTTTAAATAGTGCCTTTAAACTATATCTTTATATTAACTCTTGATGTTATTCAGAAGTACCAAAGCCTGATAGTTCCAAAATGCTAGTCATATTAATTAGTAATTAAGAGTACAGGGGTTTTTTTTGTCCTTACAATACTTGCTAAATCTACCTCAAGTTATCTGTGGAGTTAATATTGTACAATCTTATTTTTTTCCCCTGTGGATAGAAAAATAATGAATTTTGAAAGAAAATCAAATAGCAAATTTACACCTGTCCTTTAATTGGATTGAATTTAAAGATTTTCTTTTGTATGTTTAAGGAATTGTCCATCTGGGAAGAACTATTTTATGTCTTCCATTGGATTTCTCTGGAAGTAGTAAAATTAAATCAAATATTTTGTTTACTTTCTATAATTGCTTGTGAAACCTATTGTCCATTGTAGCAAGGAATTTTGCAAGATTTCTATATGAATTAAATATTTGCCTTACCTTCAGGTTACAGCAGAGATACGGATAAACATTATAATCAGATGTGGTATTTAGCCAGTTCCGGCAGGTTCGGGAGAACCGGTAGCGATAATTTTTATTGGTTCAGAGAACTGGCAAATACCACCTCTGATTGGCTGACCGCAGCAAGTACCACCTCTGATTGGCCGACCGCACAGCCATGGCCACCAAGCCACACCCACAGAACCAGTAGTAAAAAAAAAATGAATCCCACCACTGTTTATGTCATTAGGGCTGACTATAAAGTGTATTCTGATATACTTATTAAAGTTGGGTTATTTTAACACAAACATTCTAACATTGCTTTGGTTACAATACTATCAAAGAAAAATGTCAGTTATCAGAATTTCATTCAACACTTTCAAACTTTAGGTGTAAAAAATAGCATTCTTTAAAATCATCCATAAAAGAGGTTGGTCAAAAAGTTCGGATAGGTTTTATTTAAGAATATATAGGAGATTTATATTTGCATGCTCACACACACAGACCCCAGACACTGGGCAAAATAAAGTACAATAATTAAGCAAACAGACTGCATTAACTACTCACCTTTTCTTCATAACTAATACAACTCCAAGAAATATGATGACAAACAGCAAGATTCCTGCAATGATGCCAGCAATTTTAACAGTATGATCTGTTTGCTTCTCTTGTTCAGGATCTGGTTTCCTAGTGGCAGCACCTAAAATAAATATTTGAAAAGAGGAAAAAAAATAAGACATTGAATGCGCTGCTTATTAGCTTGTTATCATAAGAAGAAAAGTTATCATAGCTGGCAGATATAAAAACTTTTATTTCTAGGGCCTGCTGTTGTTTATAAAAAAATGTAATTACTCCTAGTGCCAAAATAAATTTTAGTGCCAACAGCTTACTGCCCTGTTTTCACAAAGCAATTTGTTATATTTCATATTAGAGGTGTTGTTTTCCCAGTTTGTTTTGCTACTTTATTGTAGTTACTGAAAGAATAACTACTGTAAGCTTTTATCCAAATTTAATTTGCTGAAATGTATTTTGCAATTTTTTAAACAAATGAAGCACTAATTCCTTAACATATTAGTTAAACACCTGAAAATGTGAGATAAGCTAATTTAGCATGCATTTTACCAGCAATTGTTTTATTTTTACACAATAGACTTTTTGCCTTTAGAAATCAAATCTAGGTCACATCTGGTGGGCAAATGACTCCTTCTAAGCAATTTATTCATAAAATAGAAAACAGCTGATGATCATACCACTGGCACCTACATTTCATATCTGTTTAAATGAGATAACCAGTGCCTTACAGCAGTCACTGTCTTAAGCTTTTGTAACCCCCTCATTACAAAAACAAAACTGTTCTGTTTATTGCATAATGCATAATGTTAGAAACTATGCCTTATGAACGTTCATTTTCCTGAAAAATAACTTTAGCATTAATACTGTTAAGGATGCATTATTCAGTTCACCATGTTGACCTCCTTACAGGACTTCTGACATTTTAATCAAAATCTGGCAGTATCCATCATTTGAGGCTCCTATGTCACCTTTACAAGGTAGACAAATCATCCTGGAAACAAGTCTGATTTATAAGCTTTCTCATTAAATTTCCTGGGAACTGACATGGATGTGAATGAGGAAAGAGCAAAATGTAATTATATTTTAAATCTGGGGAACAACACACAACAGAATCAAGGTCTTTCACTATTAGGATTAAGTGAGGTGGTGGCGGCCATCATTTGCTTAGACAATATGTTAATGTGTGTTTCTGAGATAGATTTTTTTTAATTACTCAACATTTAATGATTTCAGGCTTTCAATGCCATTTGAAACTTTGGAAATAGAGCAAAATAGGTATAAATAAGTAACCAATAAATGAATAAATAAATTCACACTAAAGCAAGCAAGCAAGCGTCAGGCTTATAAAATTATTTTTACAAGCTTATAGGAATGATGTCACAAATTAATTGAAACATTAGTTGAACAACTACTATCCATGTTGTGCCTAAAAAGGATTGAGCTCATTTTCAATCTGCAGATACAATAAATAAAGCCTTTCTTCACTGGAAAATTCCCGGAACCAATTATATATCAACTTGACAAATGAAGAAAATATTGAGGTTACTAACCAGAAGAACTACTTTTAATTTGATTGTCCCAGTACTTGGTAGTTTCTTACATGGCACATCTCACAATTTTTATCAAGCTTTTTGTCATTTCCATGATGAAGAAGAGGGAAGCCAGGAAAGTACTGAGAGAGTCAGACATTTTATATGTGCCAAGTGTGAGGAAATAATGATCTCCAGATGGTAATATTTTACTACTGGGCGACACAAATTTACACTGTCAATGTTTTTACAATGTCAGCAAGCTATAGTTATTTTTACTACAGTCTTTCTGTTTTTTATTTCAACACCCAACTGTGTTCATACTATGCCCTTTGCTGTAACCTTACACAAAGATCAGCAATGGAAGAATGTGGTCCTACCATAAAAGCAGGGGTGGGCTGTGGGGGTTTGCATGGGTTCGGGCGATTCTCTTGTTAAGAGTCTGCCCAGTTTAGCGAACCCCCAAATACCATCCCTGGCTCCCCCCCCCACTTCCAGGAGTCCCCATGCGGCCCGTTTTGGATCCCAGGTCAGTGCAGGGCCCACATGGAGGCTCGGGGAGGGCAAAAAATGGGCCTACCAGAAGTACCAGAAACGGGCCTGTTTCTGACTTCTGGAGGGCCTTTGGAGCCCAGCAGAGGCAGTTTTCACCCTTCTGGAGATTTGAGAAAAGCCTCTGGAGCCCGTGGAGGGCAAAAACACTGCCCCCCTCCATGGTGCAGGAGGCCGACTTAGCCATGCCCGCCATGTGATGTGTGTTTTTTAAAATTGCCTAATTCAAGGATTTTATCAGAATGAAATGGTGTCTTTAAAATCAAGAATTTTCTTTTTGTAGCAATAAATGATCCTGTGTACTTGCAGCTCTGGTGTTGTTGATGCAGAAACTGGGTCAAATGTTCAATCAAGACATCAGTTAAAGAAACTCATGGGTATTTTCAGCTGGGAATAAACAGGAGCTCTAAATCCTAAAAGACTGTATTCAAGACTGATGACTGATAGGGAGCTTGGAATATGAAGGTGGAAAAATATTAAAGTGTGGAAGAGAATAAAAGAAAGATAAAAGCCATATAAATTATAGTTCCCCCCAACTCTCTGTATATTTATTCCTATACCACTAATACTATTTTGCATACAGTATTCAGGACTTCTGAAGATAGGGAAGAGGGAAAGGACTTATCTGTGTCATCACACTAATTTCATGAAATATGTAATATATGTCATGACACATTTGATGCAAGTTGAATTATCTGTGTCATTTTTATGATGATACATATGTGGCTTTTATTGGCATGTAACCAGTGAAACAGAGATAGAATAGTTCCTATGCCAACAACACTGGAAAACTCTTGAAAAAAGTACTCCCAGGTAGGACCAATATGTTATGATAGTCTTAAAAAATTTAAATTGGTGTATGGAAGCTGGCAGTTCTGATTTTTTGGTCTGGATGCCCAAAGACCAAAATAAACAGCTTAAGAAAAAAGCATCTATATATCTACCCAATGTAACTTTATTTCGGTCTCAATAGGTTTAGTAGAATAAATTCAATTTATTTTGTTATACTTTAGCCAAAATACTTTTCTATTTAAGTTTATAATTGATAAACCTGTATGTCCATATGACTCTAAGTAATGTACATACTTAAAAAAGTACAATAACAAAAAAGTAACATCAAAAGCCATTAAAAAACTAAAAATCCCATAATCTCTAGAGAATGTAGTTAATTTCCATCTTAATACATTCGATATGTATTCATAAGCTTCATATCGACATTCCCAGATCCACTGACCAGATAGCAATTCCTTCTAGAACACAGGTTCCCAACTGGTGGTCCATGAGAAAATTTTGGTGGTCTGCGGTGCGCCTGGGTGGAGGAGCTGCTCTCACTGGCCAATGGGCTAGTTGTAAACTAGAGCGGTCTCTCTGCTGCGGTTCCCTGTGGCCTGTGGCAGCAGAGAGATAAAATAGCTGTCACACTGTCGCAAGCCTTACTGTGGGAGTGAAGCACTTCTCTACTTGCCTTTGTGCAGCAACAGCATTCCGCCTTCTCATGGTACATTTGCTGTTGCCGCCTGCAAAGAGGGCTAGGAGAGAATGGCAGGGGTGGATCTCATGGGGAGGGGGCCATCCCCCAAGCCTGGCCTTCCTCCTTCCTCTTCGGCAGGGCCTCTAGACACGAGCTGCCACCTTTGAAATGCAGCACACCTTTCAAGAAGTAGGGCAGCGATGGCTAGGGCCATGGAGAGGGAAAGCGGAGGTGTCAGTGCTGCTCCCGCTTCCTGTGGAGAGTTGCAAGCCAAGCGCCAGAGGGTCAGAAGTCACGCTCCGATGTCGTCCCAACACGTGTTTCCAGTGCACACTCCTCTGTCCTGAAGTGGGATTGAGTGGGGGG
>JANHGC010004379.1:61234-85458 GCA_027560395.1 Boaedon fuliginosus | reverse complement strand
GTTGAAGTCTCCGAGTGCTCTTCAAGGGCAGCCCCATGTAGAGCGCATTGCAGTAGTCAAGTCTGCAGTGCTGAGCTATAAAGGTGTCCTTAGCTACAACCTGGATGTGAATTCATATTCCCAATATGGCATGTCTAACATAATGCTTTTTTTTAGTAAAATGAAAAATAGAAAAAATAAAATAAAAAGAATTGATTTCCCTCTTCATAACAACAAGCATAAACAATTTTACCACCTCTTAAAATACAACAAATGATATCTTCTTTTCATATCTTTTATTTATAAATAAATCAATAAAAGCTTGTCCTGGTCAGCAGAACTCAAGTAATGTCCTAGAACTAGATTTCTTATAATTTTTTCTTTGCCTTGTCTCACAAAATTCTTCAAAACTTTTAAGAAATCTCTTTTGTAAATTCAGTATAAGAAAGTTACCCTGGTCACCTTTTTTGGTTTGTTGATATCAGTTGGTTTCATTTGTATATCCAGTGTAGCATATCCTTCTATAACAGTTCGATATTTCATCAGTTTTAAATCTACTTTCAAATCAGTTTCAGTCCTATCCAGTAAAACATACTCCTTCTCCATATCATTTTCCAATGGTATAATGGCAGACACTCTTAAAATTAACTTCTGGCTCATTTATTCACAAATATCCTTCAATATGTTCAATGCACTGTCATTCAAGACCTGGTCATCTCATGGTTGGACTATTGCAACACACTCTACATGGAGCTATTCTTGAAGAGTATATGGAAATTTCAGTTGCTACAAAACACATCTGTTTAGGTGATGTTACATCACTATTCTGCAAGCTGCACTGCTTTCTGGGTCCAATTTGTTACTTATCACCTTTAAAGCTTTTCATGACATGGGCTAAGATTATCTGAAGAACCTCTCCCGTGCCAGCAGAAGAGGCATGCTGTGGATCCCATTGGTCAACTTTCAGGGTCCAGGAGGAGAGCCTTTTTTGCTGTGGCACCCATCCTCCGGAATATTGTGCTCCCCAAGGTGAGATCTACTACCCACCCTTTTGGCGTGACTCTGCCAACTAGCCTGGGACCACAAAAGGGGAGTGACATCCTGGAGTTGGTTAATAAATTAGCAATAGCAAAATAATTTAGGCTTATATAGTGCTCCGGAGTGCTTTACAGCACTCTGAAAAGTTTACATCATGAGTATATTGCCCTCAACAATCTGGGTCCCCATTTTACTGACCTCAGAAGGATGGAAGGCTGAGTCAACCTTGAGCCAGTCAAAATCAAATTCATGGCAATGAGCAGAGTTAACTTTCCAAAATTAGTGCTCTAATTGCCCTTTTTCAGTTTATTCCAAAAAGATTTTTTTTAATCCTTAAAATTGTATAATGTCCTTCTTTCACTAAGGACTGAAGTGTAGTAAAACTTGCTTCTTCTGGAGTTTCCTAATATCTGAAAAATAGTTAACAGGCAATTTCTGAAATGATTAAGGAAGTATGTAGACTCAAGAGTTTATAAAGGTGCAGACTGTTATCAGTACTATGATACCACAGGGTCTTAAAATTGTGGTTGCGTTTGTGTGTGTTAGAGAAATTGTTATTACTTTCTGCTTTTCATGACTGTGAGGTCTGTGAACAATTAATATTTTATTTAAGTGATAAAGAGAAGAGATAAAGTTCTGGTAAATTTAGAAAAATGTAACAAAATTGAAGTCTTAAGAGAGATTGAAGAGGTGGGTATATTTAATCTTGAGGAAAGATAACAGATAGATTATAACAGTGCTTTCAAATGCCTTAAAACTGTCCATCAATCCATCATTCCAGAGATTTTAAAAATATATGTTTTTATTACAGATTATGGTGAGGGTAACAGTTATAACGTATTTATATACAGTATATCTAGGGTAGCCCTTTAATATTAAAGCTGGACTATATAGAGACATATTTCTTGATCTTCCCATTTTTAAAAATTGTAATGGTATTTCAAAAAGCAGTACAATTGTTGAATACATTCTCTTACATTCAAGCTTGTTTTCTTTATCTCTACATTGTTTAATTAACTTTGCTGAGTTCTAGGTTCAAATAAGGTATTAATTCCATATTTCTAGAATGTAATTCAGCATCCCATTTACAACTTTAATTATTTTTATTTCCCAAGGAAAAATACAAATTCAGGGTTGTTTTATTATATATGATTACCTGATGTATCCCTTAACAGGACTAGATACAATGAGTCTGAGCACTACCCCACAGGGAGCGGGACCGACTAGGTGGTTCCACCCCAGGCACCTAATGGACCCAATTGGGTTTCAGAGGGAGCTTGGAGAGATTCCTGATTCCCTGACCCACAACTTGGCTGAGTCCCTGGTGGCGGCATGGAATAATGCGGCCGCCGGGGCCCTGGATCGGCTTGTGCTCACTGTTTGCAGACCCCAGAAGTCTCCTTAGTTCACCGAGGAGCTCCGGGGGATGAAGTGGCGGAGGAGACGTCTAGAGATGGGCATTTTATAACTAACATTCATGATACAACTTGTTTTCAAAAATGGGTCTAATCCAGGGGTTCTCAGACTACAGCCCCCAGGCCGGGTATGGCCCATTGAAGCCATTAATCCAGCCCACGCAGGACCACAAGGCTGCCCCGCCTTCTGGAGGCTGAGGCCAAAAACAGGATGCATGGAGGCCTCGGGAGGCCAAAATCAGGCCCCGTTTTTGGCCTCCCCGGTTTCCAGAGAGAGAGAGGCAGGAAGGGAGAGAGAGAAACACACACACACACACACACACACACAGAAGTCTCTCTCGCACACCCCAAAACAGCCACATCCCTTCACTAACCTGCTTTGTACCCCCAGGAGCATAACATATTAAAGTTTAATTTGTGTATATTATTTAATGGACTGCTAAATGACTGGACCCACCCAGTCATATGATCACTTAGCCACACCCACCCAGCCACTCCAGCCCCACAACAGTCTGAGGAACCATGAATTGGCCCTTGTTTAAAAAGTTTGAGGACCCCAGGTCTAATCACTAGAGTCATTAGTGATTCTAGTGAGCCAGCACTGGTTTTCCTGGAAAACTCTGGGAGTTGAAATCCACAACTTTAAGTTGTCAAGGTTGAGAAACACATGTCTATACTGTTAACATGTAACCTTCATCACTCCAATCTGCCAATTGGACCAGTAAGGTTTATGAATATCTGTACATTATGAGGAATATAGGAAGCTGTGTCAGTCAGATTATTGGTCCACCTAGTTCTAGCCCAATATTGTTAAATGCAATGTTTAAAGATTTTTTTTCCTCTAAAACCCTTTCCCACCATTCGTCTGCCTTAGTCAGTATCATATATAAGCAATGTTTCTTTAAAAAAAAAATCTCTCAAGACCCATTTCTACTTTAAAAAATTATGAAGGACTTTTGTTTGATTATAAATATCAATATTTAAAATTGACACATTTTCTGTCACTATCATTCCCACAATTATTTGTTGGGATTTTAATATTACATTATTTTTCAACATTAACTGACAAATACTTTTGATTTCTGAGACCACTGAGAGGTTCCTGGAGGACCTGGGCCATGGTTTAACAAAGACTTCTCTCTAGAGTTGATAATTTATACCGCAATTCCATTGTGACAATTTTTCCACCCCTAACTAGATAAAATCAAGTAGTGTCTGCATTGACTCATTTGCTCTACCAGCAAACTGTGGCTCTCTCCTTGTAATGATCATTCTTCCTACTGCGTGGGATCTTACTTTGACTCCTATTTTCAGTGAGAAAAATAAAATCCTGGAAGTCTATTATGACAGCTGAAAAACAAGAAATGATGGTCTGTCCATGAGACTACTATGAAGGCACATTAATTGGCTGAGCCCAAGCACACTTAATGAGACTAAATGACTTCACTATTCTTCCTCCTTGCTTTACTATCTTGTCGGTCACACCAAGTTTTGTGCCGAATCAACAGAAGAAGGTACCACTTAAACCTGGGGGTGGAATTGTTAAGAGTGTCACGAACACTGAATAATCTTGGCAGCTGGAGGAGGTGGATAATAAAAGATTTTTTTATTTAGAAGCAGTTCCCTGGGTCAATTAGAATTGATGGAAGGAGAGAGAGAAAAAGGAAACAGAGAAAAAGTATCCAAAACTTATAATAGGAAGCTGACAAAATATAGTAACCTTTACACAATGAAAAAGAAATGTGATGCAGACGCTTCAAATAATTTTCAGAAAGTTTGCTAAGAGTTACCTCATTTGTAAAACAGCCACAGAAAGATACTTGAGAGCAAACCAGTCATGAAAGCTAATAGAAAAATCCAAAATTTGAAGTTTATTCAGAAAAATATTCCCCAAGAAAATGAAAGTGAATCTTACTCCGTTTTCACATTGCTGCTTGAGAACTTCAGGTAGGTTAGACCACAATTCTGTAACTCATCACCAGCATTGCCAAAGAGTGGCTGATAATTCTTATAGGCAAATACATCTGAATATAGATTGGATAAATAAACTTGTGAATAGTGAGCTTATTTTTCACACTTTGGAGCAGCGCTTTGTGAATGTTCTTTATTGCAGAACAGAATCTATTGGGGGGGGCGGTGTTCTTATCAGGGAAAGTAGAAATTTCCTTGGTAGCTCTAACTAAAAGTATCTGCCAATTGTGCTTTCTGTTAATGCAATTATTAATGCATACAAAATGGCTTTGAATGTAAATGAAAATTTAAATGGTAACCAAATATAGCATAGTCTGTGGAAAATAATATAATTCGGTTGTATTGCTACTTTTTACTAGAAAACTAATTGATAAATTCAGTTGATTTTATTTGCTATGTCTTTTCCAGGAAATCTGTTGGCCAACTTGACTTAGCCAATACAAGAAAAGCTCTAATTGTACCTGCTTTTGAAACTCTCCGCTATCGCCTCTCTTTTCCAAAGTCAAAGGCAGAGCTGTTATCTATGTTGGACATGGGAACCCTCTTCACATTCAGGTATTGTATGTATTTTATTTAATTCATTCAAAAGATTTGCTCCCTCCCACTCCATTTTAAGCAGTTGGGTATAAAAGAAGGCACACAGTAGTGTACATTTAAAACATTCTAAACTTTAGCTAGAAATGTGTTCTCATTCTGCTTGT
This sequence comes from Boaedon fuliginosus, assembly GCA_027560395.1. Classification (NCBI taxonomy): domain Eukaryota; kingdom Metazoa; phylum Chordata; class Lepidosauria; order Squamata; family Lamprophiidae; genus Boaedon; species Boaedon fuliginosus. The sequence continues at coordinate 80,354 of JANHGC010004379.1, read as the reverse complement.
TATTATTTAAAATGAGAAATCCATTTACAGTTTCCGTGAGATTTAGGAGGTTGTCTGGAGATTTAATTTGAAAGGATTAAGATTGGAGAATTTTAGACAATAAACCATAAGAAAAAAATTTTTTGAAAGGCTACTGGTTCTTTGTTATTCTGTCTGGATTCCAATAGGAGAGAAAACAGACAGAATCAATCAAAGCTCCATTTCTTAAAAGGAAAGCAAAACAGGCAGTATTTTGGGTGGAGAGTAGTTGCCAGGTAGATATTATATTTTTCCCATTAGGACTCTAAGCAGTAAATTCAGTAAGAAATCTCTGAGATAAGATTGCTGTGGACCTGATGGGAAATTGGTTTACATCTTTTGAAAATTTTCCATCTCCTTCCCCTCTCCAAAGGACATAAGTGGTTTTGAATGTGTCTGTTTGTGATGTCGTCCTCTCTCTTAATGGATCAAAGTGACTTACAAAAAAATAAAATACAGTAAAAACCAATTATAAAAACATTATTTAAAATGAGTTATAGAACACTGAGAACTAAAACAATTATCCTTGAACAATAAACTATTTAATATTACAAGGCTTCAGTAAGTATGTTCTTTTTGTTCCTCATAAACAAGGAACAAGTGTCAATTTATAACAATGCAATGTGTTTAGAAAAAAAACACACGTTGAAAACACACACAACACAGCCCCGCTCCACAAAAAAGTCAGAAAACCAGCAGCCCAGATTCAAGACTTGAGTGCCATGCAACGGGGGTGAGGTCCAATCCTCACCTGGGAGTGAGATCTCGTCCTCCCAACTCCTGCCAACCCAGGTGGTCGAAAGCATGCAAATGCAAGTGGATTAATAGCTATCACTTTGGTGGAAAGGTAACAGCACTTCTCGATGTCATGACGGTCACATTACCATAGAAATATCTTTGAACAGCACTGGTTCAATAACATTGAAGCAAAGATGAGTATTGCTCCCTATAGTCAGCAATGACTAGTGGTGTAATATCTGCAAGGACTCCTTTACCCTTTTTTTTTAATGCGTTTCAAAACCTAAGCCTCATCATGGAAAAAGGAGAATTGATCATTAACCCACGATGGAATGAACATACCACAGTACTGGAATTTTTAAAGAAAAGATTGGACGACCATTTGTTTGAAATGTTATAGGTTTTCGTGCTTGAGCAGGGAGTTGGACCAGAAGACCCCTTCTAACTCTGTTATTCGGTTATTCAAAGTGGTCTTCTAATAATTGATGGTCCTATGATCGGTTTGGGTCAAAGTTGTGTACTGTAAGTCTTTATATTATATATTGTAAAGAACACCCTTGAATCGGCTTCAGAAAACAACCGTGCTCAGTCAAACTGATTATATGATTATATGAATTTTATATATGGAATCTTTCAGAACCATGCAGCCAGATTGCATTCTTAGACAGCTGCAGTTTCTGAACAGTCTTCACCAACTATCTATTACAAGGTAATTCTTGAGTTTATCAGCATACAAATCTTTAAGGGATCCATGAGGAATCTCAGACTATAAAGCTGACTATAATCCCATGTAGAAATAGTATCTCCTGAATCCTGAATGTCCCATTTCTGGATTCAGCAACTCCATTGTGTTCACGTTTCATTTCAGCATGTTCATACATATCCATTCAATTCACTACATTCATAATAATGAGCAAGTAAACTGTAGCTGTATTTTTGCACTTGGCAACCAGTCCTTGGGTAGCAAACATGTTTGGAACCCAGGTGCTGGAGATCCTATCAAAATGCCAACCTGTCTTGCCAGGTGCTTGCAACACTACCTGACCCTTGTTCTAGGATAACATTGCATCTGATCTATCTAGCACAACTGCTCTCTGAAATATTCATTTCAAAAGGATAGGATTCATTTGAACCTCCTGCTCTGATTGCTTGGCCTTAGTGCTTAATGAATTGTGCCCATTCAATCTAGTTTAAACCAGCTGAACCAGAAGAAAGCAGAGTCAATGTGTTGGTTTATAAAGAAAGAAACCTCATCCCGCCCCTTTAAAATAAATTCTACCAGTGTCATTTTGTAATCTGTGCAAGTAATTGCAAAGATTTATTAATTACAAAAACAACTGCTCCATCCCTAGTTGAAAGAAAAATCTACTGGAAAAGAAGCTCATGTAAACGTTCATTTCAGTTTTTTGCTTCATCATCAATCAAATTTTCCACAGGCATGGAATTTATTTTCACACTGTTTATTAGTTTTTTGTTGTTGTTGTTCTTTGCTTTTTTGCCTAAAGAACAAAACATCACAAAAGAGATAGAGCTTAGGAATTATCAGTATCTCTCCATACAGCTAGTCTTCACGCACTTGTCTCAGTCCATCTGACTGTTCCAATCTTTTCACAGCCCCCATCCACCAACCAACCATTTCTACCTTTGTTTTCAGGGTGGTTTTAATAAATTGTAAGTAACTATTGAAGCCCAAATTAATAGGGGAAAACTTGTATGACAATGATTCCCGGTCATTCCTTTTTTATTTTTATTTGGTCTCCTGTTTTCTAAAATGGTTAACTTTATTCCCTTTGGGCATATGTGACATATACATTAGTTTTCGGTGGTAAATGTCTTCCTTTTATTTCTGTTCAAGCAAAATGTTGTGGTGGCCTGGATATTTTGAGTATGAGAGCTTTGTAATAGAGAATAATGGATGGCTTCATTGTAGATTTGTCTCAAGGGTTTTATATTAAAGGTCTGGAGATTTCCTTGTCTGTAGAGAAAAATTAAACTATGCTCCACTAAGGTTTCTGACTTTGTTAATACCTGCTGCTCTAAATCTACTTCCAAATACAGTTGCAATTACTTGCTCTCTGATTATTCAGGAAATTGTCGAGAAAGAAAGTCACATTATATAGATTCTTGTCCAAGGAGAATTTTTTGTATTGCACTAATGTGTGTTGACCAGTGACCTGTCTGTGTCAACAAGTTTAATTCCCAACTTAAGCCAAAATAAAACAAAAACAAAACAAAATTGAAAATTCTTTCTTTAATTTATTTAAAGAAAATAAATTAAAATTAATTTATGGTTCACTCTAGAAAAAAAGAAACTTGACAAAATGAATGCTGCTATAATTATTCTAGAGAATTTCTGGAAAATATTAAGGAATGAACACATGTATATATACTTATATACTCACATACAAACTCACACTATTTATTTTATTAATTGCAGCTCTGTTCTGAAGATCGTGGTAGAATAGAAATTTACATATTGTTAGAACAGGGAACAAATAATATATTGATAAGTTAATAAAATCTTCACAGATTCATTGTAGAACTATGTTTGGGCATTCCAATATCACAAAGATTCTGTAGGGTTGTAGCAGGAATCCATTCTTATTTTCTCTTCAGATACCCAGATATCAAGGTTATGATTAACATTACCTTCAAACTGGAGACAGCAGACTTCCAAAAGCCAATTACAGTGGAACAACAATGGGAGAAGGTCATATCTCTATCACCTTAGAGACAACTTGCTGGCTGTAAGAAACAAAAAACCTGAACTAGATAGGCCTTGGCCTTACCCAGTTGGACTATTCTTCTTACCATTTCTTCTTGTATCAGAGGAAATAAAAATATCCCAAATAAAGAAAAAATACAGACATGCCCTTTATCTTCTAATTTCACTAAAAAGTTATTAGTGTTTTACAATTATTCTTGAAATGTATTTTTAATTAGATTTTTATCCTAAACAGAAGAGAAATATTTCCTTTTTGAATGATTTGGGGCATTGGGCCCTATCCAATAAGATGCAGTTCTTTGATGTTTAAATTAAATCTAGACACAATACCAAGTCTGTATTGTATTAAAACCCAATACAGTCAGACAATATCAAATAAACATTGGAATATGGTTTAATATTTAAACAAGTGATGTAATGGTATCCTGGTTTAATCGATAGATGTGTGACAGTAGCCGATATTCTGGAATGACACAGTGAGCACAATCTATTCTCATATGCCTTGCATTTTTTTAAAAAAAAGTTTTTTAATAATGACTGGTTTATTATATGTTTACTGTGTATAATTTTGTTGTACATTGCCCAGTGATGGGTGGCCATATAAATTTGATCTATAAATAAATAAATGCAAGAGAAAAGTATTGATCATTTTCTTAATGGAAGAATAGTAGCTGTGTTTGGATAGGTCTGGCTGTGACATGGGTAAAATTAACAGATTATAAAAGGATCCTTCCTGTAAATTGAACTGATTGTCTAGATGAAATTGTGTAGATGACACATGGCAACAAAATGATAGCTTTGATGGCACTGATAGTGTTTGCCTAGGCTTTTATTTGATGCCTGTATTGATCTAAATTTCTGCCATGATGACAAACATCTCCACAGAATTCTGCAAGTCTTGAAAACAAACTACTAAATTACAAAGGAAAAAAAAAAACCATTATAACTATGAATGGTGGCTGAGCTCATTTACAAAGCATTTATCTGCATGTCAACATCTTCTCAAAGTACCATTTTTTACAATTTCAGCAATTAAATGTCACAGTCCAGAACTGCTGTAGTTACTGTTTCTTCATCAGTCATGATTTCTTTGCTTTCCATAATTATAGAAAATATCATTTTTCACACAGAAGCCTGGGTGGTAATGACCACCGAATATCTGACATCTTTGAGGTTCTCAAAGCTGCATCCTAAAGCACCACAGTGCCTTTTTCTATGACCAAAGCCACATGGCCAAATTGTTCGTTTTTGTCCTGCTTTAAGGCCCATGCAAAAGTTGCAAGATACCTTCTTCATGTGCTATGCAGGTGCAGAAACCTCTTCTGATTTTTGTATCAGCAGTGTTGTCAAGAAGTGAATCAAACTTCTTGTCTAGTGAACAAAGCAAGAAGTAAAAGTGAAGAGAAGTGAACCAAACTGTACTTTCACAGGTCTCTCACTGTGGATTGTTTCCAGGTCTTATTTCCATCAATGATTCTTTCAATCAATATCTTTTCCAGGTATCACGTATGGACAAAAGGGCATGCACCAACCAATTTTGCCAAGTGGCGAACAGCCACTACACCATATCGAGTTGAATGGGAAGCAGATTTTGAGCCATATGTCGTGGTAAGGCAGGATTGTCCAGAATATGACCGAAGGTTTGTTGGATTTGGTTGGAATAAAGTTGCACACATTATGGAACTGGATGCACAGGTAAGAAGTAGAAATTTTAGTTGCAGCAATTTGTTTTCCCATTTTTTTAATATAAAAGATACTACTTTTATAGAATGCTTTATACGGTGTGTTTCTCATTACATCATAGATACGGCAGTACACTCTTGTTCAGTTTCACTAATAAGGAAGACTTGTACAGGATCCAATCTGGATCAGTCATTGGGACCAGAGGTCTTCTGTCTTCTGATCCCATCTTCAGGGAACTTCTCTCTAGCAGAGTCTCTCTAGCACACTCTGCTAGAGAGAGGTTCCCTGAAGATGGGCTTCAGCATGAGTCCAAAAATCGAAAAGACAAATCCTTTGGATTTTTAACAGGAAGCAGAATAGAATAGTTTTATTAATCAACAGCTTCTATAACTCCTAGATAGCACAGCCAATCTGTCTATTCTACCTAGTTCTGGATAATAGCAATAGTGCTGAGACATATATATCGCTTCATAGTGCTTTACAGCATTCTCTAAGCAGTTTACAGAATCATCATATTTCCCCTAATAATCTGGGTCCTCATTTTTCCAACCTCACAAGGATGGAAGGCTGAGTCAACCTTAAGCCAGTGAAGATCAAACTGCTAGCAGTGAACTGAATTAGCCTGCAATTCTACATTCTAACCACTGTGCCATCTCAACTCCATTTGGCTGGAATATAGTATAATTACACAGCCAGGATTTTTCCACTTCAGAGTGTCAGCTTGTTGTTTTTTGCAATGTTCATGCATTATGGGCTTCAGGTTTCTGTGTAAACATTTGGTGCTCAAAATTAATTCCAGGAGACAAGAGTGAAAGGATGTCTCATGGAAAGAAAAATGTATTTGTGCCAAATAGCACCCAGTAAGATCATTCCCCCATCCAGTAATCAGTTTAGCAAAAGATGGGTAACAATTAAACTGTACCCTGTGCTGCTAACCAGCACCTCTAAATTTGCAACTGGCATCTTAAATTAGCAGGTCTGCCCTACAATTAGCTCTTCGCTTCTCTACAAAACAGTTTCCCAGAACAGGTGGAAAGATACAGCTCACTCTTTGGATTACCTCTCAAGGAGCATTTACTGCTTTAAATGAGGCAAATGTTTCTCAGGGGGGCAATAGGACGATTCGTAATAGTCTCTTTGTACGTACAGTGTCAGAAAGATTAAAGCATAGAATGAGTTGAAGTTGGCAAAGAACGCTAAGGACATAAAACAGTTTCTTCAGTTTTGTACAAAATGCAAGAAGAAGTATCCGTATACCAGCTGTTCAATAAAAAAGATAGAATGTTAACAGATACACGTACAAAGGACAAAGCTACTCAGGTCCTCCTGTATATTACTGTCACTGGGTACTTTCAGCAACATATTGCTGATATTGCATTCTTAAATAATTTGTCAATCCTTTAAGGTAGACCAGATTTATGTCAGTTAGCTCTACAATGAAAAGTTTGTTCCATGAAGAACTGTAGTTGTCAAGATTATAAACTAGGATTGGGCAGACCAAGGTTCAATTCCAGTCTTCAACCATGGGAATGAATTGGATGGCTTTGAACCAATCATTCTCCTGTAGCCTAATCAAACTCTCAGGGTTGTTGTGGAAATAAACTGAAAGACAATGTGCACGTATACCACTATGAGTTCCTATAGAAAAAAATAGGATATAAATCAAACACAAAATTAAATGTTTAAAACATTTTGCATAGTGTGGAACAAATCATGCTAATCAAAAAGTTATATTGAGGAAACCTTATTATAATGAAATAGGAATTTTAATTTTTGGATGAATGGATTGACAGACAGAAAGACAAATAGACAGACAGTGAGACATGCAAACTCAAGCGTTTGTTCAGAAAGAAGTAGAACAGTTTACAGGTGCAAATGAAATAGTCCAAGCCATTGCACATTCTTAATAAATGTTACTTTTGTGCCTCAAAGTATTTTTTTAATTCCATCTAAGTAAACATAGGTCAGCTTCCCCCACTGACTTTGCTTGTGGGGAAATCACCTGGGACAGCTGCAAATGACAGTCAAGTGATTGAGAACCCTGCAGTCATCATAAATATATGTCAGTTGCTTAGCTTCCAAATTTTGATTGTGGGGATGGTTGAAAGTGCAAGAACTGGTCATAGGTTACTTTTCTTCGGTGTTGTAACTTCAAACAGTCAGTAAACAAATGGTTGTAAGATGAGGACTATCAGTATAGAAAGGGAGATCATTGGGATTAGCTCTTCAGGACTCTCTGCACTAAGCTTTGGGATAACTTATTCATAGTTAAATTAGAATCAATATGTTTATTGGAATAAAGGATAAAATTGTGGGGTGACTTAATGGGATGTGAATGGGAGAAATAGCTCCTACTTTCTATGGCAGGGGTCCCAGTTCAAATTCCTGGAATCTCCTGTGAAAAAGACATCAACGCATGAAGATTGAGAAAATGCCTCTGCTTGTGACATGTAGAATTGTGTGCCTGCAGTTAAAATAGGGGTGTTCGGCCTTGGCAACTTAAAGACTCTTGGACGTCAACTTCCTGCATGGCTGGCTGGGGGAATTCTGGGAGTTGAAGTCCACAGGTTTTAAAGTTGCCATGATTGGATGCCCCTGAGTTAAACAATAAGTACATTTTAAAAAATCAAGTTCAATTCACAGTGATGCTCAAGCTCAATTCATGGATGGGCACATCCATGGCTTGGTATTTCTTCTCCTTTTACTCCTCAAATTTATCATAGTAACGATACCTCAGTGGGCTCTATTTTTACTGTAAAAATATGTAAGCATTGAAGAGAAACAACTGCTCTTGGCAAAATTGGAATGGCAACATAACCGAGGAAGGATGAAAGGGCAGCAGAGAAAGGCTTTGATGTCAGTAAAAGATCACTGCTTTGAGGCAGAAGGCAAAACAAAGCTGCAAAATTCTCTTAGCCTAGCTAGGAGTTGAATCTATCATTGACTTTAGATGTATCTGTATCATCAACATGTCATTCAGAAACTGAAGGATTGCTAATCAAAGGCTTTCATTTTTAGCAGGATCCTGCAATAAATGCAGAGTGATTAATAGGGAGTTTCATCTCTCTGTAAAGAAAAGCTTCTTGAGAATTGCTTAGGCAGTTCTGGATTGCTGCTCTGTAACAGATGCAAGCAGACTTTCAGATGATAAATCCCAGGATTCAACATTTTATGCATTCCATGTAGCTGATAAGTTTCTGGTTCTATTCTAAACAAATAACTTTAGCAGAACTCAGTTCTATTTATATGTCCTCAGTTCTATTTATATGTCCTCAGTTCTATTTATATGTCCTCAGTTCTATTTATATGTTCACCAAAAGAATGCTCACTTATTTGCCTTGCAAAAATGTAAACCTAAAGGTGGTTTAAACATAGTTTAAGTGTTCTCTCCTCCCCCTCTAACACAAATTCTCAGATTTCTTCTTTTGCCAGTCTTAGCCGTGATTTAGAAACATGAGCAAACACGGTTAAATACTGACCAAGTTTTTCTCATATAGGGGTTACAAAACCTAACTATATGCACGCTTAGCAAGCAAATGCCATATTTGATTTTATTCAAGTTAACAAAAGAAAGGGGGGAGGCAGGGAGGGGAGATACATTTACACTGGGGTTAAGAAAGGATTTTTATTTGAGGACCATCATTTTATAAGAGTCAATGTTTCACTTACGCTGGCTGTTTTCCAGTTTTTGAAATGCTTAAGGCTATGGGGGAAAAGAGACAGAACAAAAAGAAATGTGAGGTCCTCGCTCCTCTCTGAGCTTGGTGGTTCTCTTGCAGATGTTTCATTACCCAACTAGATAGTGCTGATGAGGTTGGGTAATGAATTGTCTACAAGAAAAAAACGTCTACAAGCTCAGAAAGCACCAAGGACCCCACAGTTCAACCCTGAGCTGCAAATGTTTTATTGGCATAAAAGAATTATGAGATATTGGTCTTTTTGATCACTCTTACTGTGACTATCTTCCTCAGGAATATGAATTCACAGTGCTTCCCAATGCCTACATGATCCACATGCCACATGCACCCAGCTTCGACATCACCAAATTCCGTTCCAACAAGCAGTACCGTATTTGTCTGAAGACCCTCAAAGAAGAGTTCCAGCAGGATATGTCACGCCGCTATGGCTTTGCTGCACTGAAATATCTCACGGCTGAGAACAACAGCTAGCATCACCAAACTCTAAATGGAAAGCAAACTGAAAAGAGGAGCTGTTTCATGTATGTGGACCCCGTTCTTAAATTGTGGGACCCCATTGGTTGTTTTTGGTTTTGCTTTGTTTTTAAACCACATCAAACAGTTCTAACAGTAGAGCTTTGGAACAAGAAGATGTGTCTGGACGTTGCTCAAAAGCTCCCCTCATCCACCACCTACAAAACTTTGGCTTGATTGACCAAGAAGTGGACACAAAATGTATGGGGTTGGTGGACAGCACTACCCACATTTGTTGGCAGAACACAGGGTGGCAGTAACTGTGTAAAACAGATCTTGATTCTTAAAATTGCACACAGATCTTCTTTGGAATATAGGCTTTCATGTTACTATTTAATAATATCAGTTTTTTTAAAAAAAAAAGAAATGTAAAGGAAGATCTTTAAATTACTATCATGTGAATTAAATGAACAAAAACAGCCCCTACTTCTCCTTATTAAAGGAATTTGCCTATGTCACACAACTTTTGTCTAACCACAGAGAACACTATACAGTAAGCTGAACCAGACTTCCCCGTCAGATGAATGGGAATCCTATCCAACCAATGGGACTTGTGATATATTATGTTCTGAATATTCACAGCATTGTGTATGCACTTCTGTGGCATCACTCAGTCATTGCTCTTATGCTGCAAGGTGGACTCTTCTCCAACACCCCACTACTGTCACCTGCTCTCTTCATATCCTTTTTTTTTTTTCAAACCTAAATTGCATCCTTTCACACCTCAGATGTATCCCCAAATCTAGCCATTCCCCACCAAGAAGATCTGTGCGTTTACTGACCTGGGAAGATATCCATCACATTCAATTTTGCTTCCATTTTATAGGGTTTTTTTTAAGCCTTTCTTTGCAACACAGATCAAATTGGAATCTAAAGGATTGAGAAAGAAAGTTTAATATTTAATTAATTAAATTCAGATGATTGGGGGAAATCAGTCCAATAGCTCTGCCACTTCACATACATTTGGTGTGAGTGGACATGATTACTAAGCAGGAGGGTGGAACCACAGAATTACAGACTTTGGGGAACTAATTCAATCAACTATTGTTAAACTAAAAATCAAAATGAAATGGTGAATTGGTGGAGGAGAAAAGAACGGGAAAATCTTGATGTCTTTGCTTGGAAGTGAATCAAATTCAATTCACTCCTAATATTGTATGTAGAACTAAGTATGGGTGAGAATCTTGAACAAGGAACATTAACACATTGATGTGCAACCCAACACTGGATATTTTATTTTATTTTTATTATTTCTTCAGTATTAATGTTGTGTTTACATGGATGGAGGAGATGAGGTTTAATGCACTACCCTTATTTGGGGCTATTTGTATTTGGTTGCAATGTTATTCAGAGAGCAGAATTTGAATAAATCAGAATTATGTCTCTCTTCCTTTCCCCAAGAATGTTAAAGAGTCTTACCAACATCCTTACATGACTAGTCACTGTGCATTTTGTACTATTGATTAACTATCCCATATTTCCTCTTTGGCAAGGCCAATGTGACTTCTTTCAACTTTTGTAGTAAACTGTCTGTGTTCCAAAGATTTTCCAGGATTTATGCATCAGTGCTGATCTATAACAATTGCACTCAAGAGATCAAAGCTGCTACTTCAAGTCAAAAGCAGGAGAAGAATTCTTGACTTGGGATTTTGTTCAGAACTTCCAGAGAAATAATAGTGCATGCTTAACATATTTCTGTTTCCTTTTCTTCTACTGAACGATTAATCCTAGAGCAGATACATCTTGCTTCTTTTGAATTCCACAAAGCTTGGGAACCACCTGGAGCTCCGCAATCTCATTGCTCGTAAATATATGCATTGCATGGCTGACATATGCATTTGGTTCCAAAGAGACCCCAAAATCACTTTAGAGGATTTATGATCCTATTCAGAACATGGCTTTATATAAGAATTTACAAGAAAAGGTGGGAAGCTCAAGAGGAACCGCATGAGAACAAAATCAGGAGAAGGAACATCAATCTGTTCTTAGCATAATTAGCTCTAAAAAAACAACCAAGCTAGCAGCAAATAATAAAACTTGCTCCAACATTAGTTGAATATAATACTATGCGATACCAGTGGGTGTATTGTAAAGCTGAGTGAATAAGAAATTTGAATTAAGAAGTTTATTTAAATGTCCATTTTGGACTTCCAAAGTCTATGGAAAAAGCCTGAATGCCAAGACTTGCATCGCTCAAAATTTTCTGATAAAGTTCATTACTCGTAATTTCATACATTTTATGTACAAAAAGATAAGGCTTTGGGGAAAATACACATAAAGGTTATTCCTGTGAATTGAAAGGTTTACATGGAAATGTGTCTATAGTTTTATTGGCAACAGTGTGGAAGTCATTTGCAAGAATCTTCTTCCAGGATTATTCCATGTTCTGGAATCATCATCTGGGCATCATCAAATAACTAACCAAGTACATGTCTGCTTCAAGGTGCATATATGTGAGAAAGGTAGGCACAAGAACGCATTTCCCTGTGCAAAATATTGTTTGTAAAAAGTGCCTAGTTAGGGAAACTTGAATATAGCTCTTTTGTTCCTTATACAGCACCACCTAACATAAATTGTGGTTGGTGAGAAAAGCAGTAGGGTGAAAGTGTAAATGACATTGAAATAACTAGCAAGCATTGACTAGTATGCCTATAACAGGAAAATATAGAAAGACAGGGTTGGTCTGTTACCAGTTTATTCTCTGGGGGGAAAAAAATTAAGAATGTATTAAAGGATGCCCTCACTCCTTTGCAGTGTACAGGGCCATACACAAACTTATATGAAAGAAGACTCCAAGGTTTGGAGGCTGCTAAATCAGCTAAACGTGTCTGAACATAGAATAATGCGAGAACCTTTGCCATTCATGCACCTCCTGGGACAGCCAGCAAAGCAAATCAGCTGCATGTGTGTGCAGATTCCTGAAGACAGCCTTCAAGCAGTCATATGAAAGGGAAGCAGAACGAAGGAATAAGTCTTGACATTTTAAGCATGATCTAAATTATACTTTAATGGTATGTCCAAAACTGTTCATTTCTTTATATATAGTCAGAATGAAGGTTTTGATTGTTATGAACCTGCCTCAAAAAGATAAGGACCTAATGGGCTTTGTCTTGTGTCCATTCTCCATTACACTGTTACAGCTTTTCTGTTTTCTGAAACATCTAGATATAGATAAGTTATGACAAATTTAAAGATGAAAAGAAAATATTTTTAACTATTCCACAATCTTCTACAGGCAACCTTTACCTAGATAGTTAAGTACAATTAAAAATCTGTTTTAAAACAACTTTTCCCAATATGGGGCCCTTTTTAAATATGGGCACATTTCTAAAATCTCACAGACAGCAATGCTGCCTGAGATATGAGAAACTGAAATCCACACATCTGGAGATCAGTCAGGTTGGAGTGAGCTGTTGCAAAACATTTCCGTACGTAGCATCTCTAATGCATTAATGTGAGATTTTTCTCCCTTTGCAAGTGTGCATATAAAATGCAAACAACTTTTATGTTTTAAAAACTGTTATAAACAATAACTAAAAATATGAAAGGCATATTGCCAAACACAGCAGAAATATTCCATGTACAGTTACCTAACATTGTGTTCCATGGAACAGTGACAAATACTTCTAAAGAATGGCATAATTCACACTGTTAATGTTTTAGTACAAGTTTAACATCAAAATTTAATGTTTTCTGTCCTGAGGATGTGCCAGTACAAGGCATATACCTTTGAGTTGGTAGGATGTAGAAACAGTTATTGGCTTACAAAGTGTACTCTAGATTAGAGATTCATTTATAGAATAGCATGACCATGTTTTTGCTGTAAGACAGGACTCTAGTCATGGGACATTTATCAAACTGAGGTAGAATTGAATGGTGCCACCCATCAGTAGGGAAAGTTACAGGTGGAAAAAGTACAATTAATTAAGCTGGTTGACACTTAGACCTTGATCCAAAATAGGAAGCAGAGATCAACATCTATGGCCCATCTGGTGATAATCATGGCATGTAGAAGATTGCAATTTGAAATGAGAGTAAATGAGAAGTAAAAGAAAACCACAAGGAAAAATTAAAAAAAAACAAGAAACAAAAAGTAAAGCTATGTATTTGTGAAATTAAAGAATGAAAAGAAAATAATATATATGAATGAGTGTGACCTGATCTTGTGAAGCTGATGAAAACATTCAGAGAAGTTTTAATGCACACTAACAATTTTTCTTTAACCCTCATCTCTTCTTTTCTTCTTAGATAGATCCATTCCCTGCTTCACCCCCCCCAGTTCCCTTCCGCTCTCTATTGCTGCTTCAGGCTCCACCAACTCTGGTCTCTTTGCCTGCTTCATCTGTAATTCCCCCTCTAATCTTCTTTTCAGTCCCTTTAAAGTTCCAAGTTTCTTTTGGCAAGATTTTAAATTGTCCTCTTTGATCCTTTTCTCTTACTCCTCTATAATGTAAAAAGTATGATTTTCTATCCTTTTGTTGAGGCTTTGCAAACCTCGTCACCATCTTCTTAGCTTTCTCTCCTCTCTCTTCATTCCACATTTCAATGTCCTCCATTTTCTCCAGCATTCCTCGCTCCGCTGTCTGTTCAGCCAAAGCCTCTTTTCCTTCACTTTTTTCCATGTCTTATAGTAATTAAGTTTTCCTTACACTCTTGAATTATCTCTGAAAAGGATCCACAAATTGAATCAACCTTCCCTCATATCTACCCACAATGCTCTTGCATTTCTGCCCAGCATTGTTTCATCTCCATGGGGTTCATCTTCCTGAGCCTCCAGCCAACAAAGCCAACAAAGCACAGTTTTAATAGCTCCAGCTGAGCCCAGCCATTCCAGGAAACCAGATGGGTAGGAGTTTCGTTGTGTTGCAAGATCTTACGCTCCGGTATGTCGCCACTTGCTTTCAGCTCTAGCCTTCTTATGCAGGATCCTATTCAGCTTTTATCCTTTTTCCTCCCCCTTCACGGCTTTAAATCAATCAATCAGTCCAAGTATTATCTCACCCAATCCACGACTCCTCCACCTGTTCAGTCTTAACTTAATTAACACTCTCTTCCGGTGGCTGTTCCGACTTGATGCGGCGCCCTCGCCGCTTTTCTATCTCTGGTATGACGCTTCTTCGGGTTTTCAAAGAGAAGGTGGCACTGCTCCTCCCGGATTTCCCACGCTTCTAATTCTCCAACTCCTTCAGAGTTGGATTAGGACCCTCCGGACCCTCAGGGAAGAGGAATATTGGTGGTTTTGCACAGAGCTCTGTGCAAAACATGACTCTCTCACCGAGATACCCGCCCCCAGCCCACCCTGTGAATGAGCAAACTTTTTAATGTGTATGATATCTACACTAGTGCCTGACTTGAAATGATGCCATTATTATTCCCATAGATACATAATGGAAGGGACTACAAAAACTATTAGAGAATTAGTTTGTTTAATATGTCTGGCAATGTGTTTGGCAAAATTCTGATTGAAATGGTAACATTGAGTAATATTTGATCAGGGAAGAGAGGCAGGGTATAAATTTAATAAAATAAATAAATAATAAATAAATAAATTTGGAAAGTGCTGTGTGGCTTTATGCTTGATGTATAGACCAGATTTTTGCGCTTCAGCAAATAATTCAGAAATGCGAGAAATTAATGTTAATAAAGAATATTAATTAAAACACAGTTCTAGGCTGCATAAACAGAGGGATAGAATCAAGATCACGTGAAGTGTTAATACTACTTTATAATGCCTTGGCAAAGCAATACTTGGAATACTGTATCCAGTTTAGGTCTCCATGATATAAAAAAGATGTGGAGACTCTAGAAAGAGTGCATAGAAGAGCAACAAAGATGATTAGGGGAGTGGAGGCTAAAAAATATGAAGAATGGTTGCAGGAACTGGGTATGTCTAGTTTGATGAAAAGAAAGACTAGGGGTGACATGATAGCAGTGTTCCAATATCTCAGGGCTTGCCACAAAGAAGAGGGAGGCTAGCTATTCTCCAAAGCACCTGAGGGTAGGACAAGAAGCAACAGGTGGAAACTAATCAAGGAGAGAAGCATCTTAGAACTAAGGAGAAATTTCCTGATAGAACAATTACAGTGATCAGTGGAACAACTTGCCTCTAGAAGTTGTAAATGCTTCAGTACTGGAAGTTTTAAAGAAGAGATTGGATAACCATTTGTCTGAAGTAGCATAGGGCTTCCTGCCCAAGCAGAGGTTTGGACAAGAAGACCTCTTAGGGTTAGGGTTCGCTTCCAACTATGTTATTCTAAAATATGAGAAAACGTATTGTATGCTTGATGATCTAAGGAAAATATATAATAGGGTGGATGGTAGGATTAAGGGATGTTCTATCTGGGTATAAAGGTGGCTGAATGTGATTAGACTAGAAATGAAGCAAATAAGCACTGGGTAGTGTTAAGACATCAATGTCTGTTCTCCCTTGGATATGTAATATATTGATAGATAACGATGTAAAGAGTGCTTGTG
The DNA here is from genome assembly GCA_027560395.1 of Boaedon fuliginosus. Classification (NCBI taxonomy): domain Eukaryota; kingdom Metazoa; phylum Chordata; class Lepidosauria; order Squamata; family Lamprophiidae; genus Boaedon; species Boaedon fuliginosus. The sequence continues at coordinate 64,505 of JANHGC010004379.1, read as the reverse complement.
ATAATAGAGACATGAATGTAGAATATTTTTGCATGCAGGTGATGTTGGTAATTCTAGCTAAGAACTGAAATGATTTACAGCAAATTTTACACTATTATAAAACAAGGAACATGGATCTCAATGTCTCAAATGCCAAGGCAATTTTGATGGTTGAAGAAAACAAAATCCCTAGAGCAAATAGACGCATTTGTAATGTCTTGATAAGTTTGTTAAAAATGAAAGAAAAGAGGCAGATATTGCAGGCTACTGTAATTGCTGGTAGAAAGGTAGCAATATGTGTGGGAAAATGAATGTGTGTTGAAAGAAGCAAAAATTGTTTTCTGTCTACTTATTTATAAGAGGCAGAAATTTGTATATGTCAGGAGAAAGATGACGTTAAGATGAGTGCAATAGGAGTTCCTACAAAGTATACTTTGTGAAGAAGGCAGTGGATGATTAATGTGCCCTGAATACAGAAGTAAGTAACCAGTGTCATTAAGGTAGCGTGGGCATATATTACAAAGTTACAAAACAGACGTATTCTCATATTTAGTTACTTACTTATTTTTGTACATACTTCAATATTCTTTCACAAACTCTGGGCAGCTTACATTTTAAAAAATGTCAAAATCAAAAATGATCTATGAAAAAGCAAGCATCATAAAAAAGTAGGAAAATGACAATCACTTCACGCTGCAAAACTTGGCAAAATATTAAACACCTTCACAGTTTCCTAAACTCTGGAAAATATGTGGCACCCAGATTTCAAGAGGTAGAGTGCTCCAGAGATGGAGCCACCACAGAAAAAAGTTTCTAACATCCAGAGGGAAAAGGATTTGAAGCCGTGGTTCCTGGCCAATTGTACAGAGTAGTCAGATGTGTTTGGGGAAGAGGGCTGCACAGGTAACAAAAAAAATCAAGCCATTTAAGCTTTGTATACCAAAACCAGTATTTTGAACTCGGGAACAAAAGGTTGTGAAAAGTTTCCCATGATTCGAGGTAGGTAACTATAACAGGGAACAAATGGGAACGGCATCTTCGGTCCAAAAGAGAATAGCTTCTAGCCCTTGACGTAGAGCAGTTAAGAGACAGTGAGGCAAGTAATGTCAATATTGATTATTATACTCAGAACTCACATTTGGATATTCAGCAGGGATTGCTGGGATTATTTTGTAATGGGTTCTTAGTTTTTTGCAGTAAATTATTCATTGGAAGCTCCTGGGTTCTGGTATGGCTGCTTAATTGGATTCAGTTCTACTTGCCAAGGAAAAGTCTGGCAGTGGAATTCAGGGCCTACAATATACATATAATAATGCTGCAGTGGCTGTCCCATCAATATAAAGGATGTCCTATTCTGCACTAGCTGAATTTTCCAGATAGCTTCAAAAGCATCTCCAAGTGGAATGTGTAGCAATAACCCAATTTCAAGGTAATGAAGATATAACTGACTGTAGCCAAGGCCCTCCATTCCAAAAATAGAAACGGGGATGGTGGGGTGGTAACCACCCTAGTTATTGCCTTCACATGATGTTAAGGTAGAACCTGTGAATCAAGAGAACCCTCAATAATTGCTCTTTTGGGGGAGTAATGTACAATGAACACGGGCCCTTACCAAATCTGGTGAATTCTGGATGAACAGTAATTTTATCTTGCTAAGATTCAGGTAGCAAATACACTGAACAAATATGTAAATTAATCCCATCAGCCCCTTTCTTTATATTAACATGACATACAAATATCCACTGCATCTGTGACCAGCGTGGAGAGGAAATATATGTGGATATCTTCTGCATACTGATGGTGTCTCATCTGAAACCAACAAATAATCTGTAGATTTAAAAAGCATATAGAAAAGAATTGAGCTCTGTGGCACTTCATATAGAAATGACCAAGACTTTGCCACAGAACTCAGGAATAACTGAGGACTGTATGGTTCACTATCATCAACTGGACTTCCATCAACTGGAATTTTCTCAGTGAAGAGTAGAGCCATGGAAAAATTATCCCTCATTCCCAATCCTTGGAGGCAGCCCAGAAGGAGACCAAAGTTAATAGTTCTCAGTGTGCCAAACCAACTGAGTTAAGACCAGGTGAGAGGCCATCTACAAGAACGACTATGCCTCGCTTGGATCTGAGTGAACCTGAGTAAAAGGGGTCTAGATAATCCACTTCATCCAGGATTCTTTACATTTGCAATCCCGCCATCTTCTCCAAAATGTCCCCTTTTTGGCTGATGCTATCCAAACATTTGAATCAAGAGTTTGGCTTTTGGGGAAGAGTGCCCAACTGCTTCTTTCAAATAATAATTTACTATCTGTCAAATCTAACCACACATGCCCTATCTAATTTTTTTAAGGAGTCAGGTGGATCATAAATTTAATCTGCAGATGACAGACCATCAGATGTCTGGGTGGTCCACGCCAATTAATCTCCCATCTTGTAGGGATTAATGATGCCATAGAACTGCAAGGTGGGCAGAAATTGATCTGACCACAATAAAGCACTTATCACAACATTCAATTCTTAAGAGGAGGAAATCTAGTCACAAAGTCTCTGACAAAATATGATCCCATCATTACAATTTTGGAGTCAGGGCTGTCAAAATAATCCAAAGTGAGTCTCAGTTATAAATGGTCTATTCATTCTGCCATGTCAAACTGTGGAGAGTCCAAAGTCTTATTGCAAGCAGTTGTTTGAGGTCCAAGTCCCTCGGCGAATCCTCAAATGTATCCCAGGAGTTCATGGCCTCCATGGCAACCATGGACCTGACCCAAGTAATTCAGGGTCCAACACATAGAGGAGGACACACGCTCGATCTGGTTTTTATCTCAGAACGATGGTGCTACGATCTGAAAATGGGGGATATAGCTATTCAGCCCTTGTCATGGTCAGATCATTCCCTGGTAAGATTGAACTTCCTGGCAACCACTCCATGCTGCAGGGAGGCGGGACCGACTAGGTGGTTCCGCCCCAGGTGCCTAATGGCCCCAATTGGGTTTCAGAGGGAGCTTGGGGAGATTCCTGCTTCCCTTGCCCACAGCTCGACCGGGGCCCTGGTGGAAGCCTGGTATAGGGCAGCCACCAGGCCCATAGACCGGGTTGCCCCTTTGCGGACTCTCACCGTTCGTGGACCTCGGAAGTCTCCTTGGTTTACTGAGGAACTCCGGGGGATGAAACTATGAAAGAGATGCCTAGAACACTGCTGGAGGAAAAGTCGTACTGAGTCTGACTGGACACTATTAGGAAGTCATATTGACGTCTATTTAGTGGCGCTAAGACCGGCACAACGATC
>JANHGC010004379.1:26231-37715 GCA_027560395.1 Boaedon fuliginosus | reverse complement strand
ACCTGGTTTCTTCCTCCTGGAGTCCTGCCACACAATCTTGTTTTCTTTTAAGTTGTTTGGGAGATGAAAACTCAGTTTCTTTCCTGTTCCTCAAGAAGTAGTCCTGAATATCCTTCTCCTTTGTTCCTCCGATCGCCATCTTTTCTGCTGCTTGGCCCTTCTTCTTATTACATTCCCCCATCACAGCCTCATCGGGTTCGTACTTTTTAAGTTGTTCATGTTGCTCAATGTCCGTTTTCTCCAACCTTTGAATCATTTTTGCCATCTCTGCCTTAATTTCAGCCCAAAGTTTTTCTATATCATCCAATTTATTCAGTACTGAATCACATCCTCAGATTTCAATACAGCTTTCCTCCATTTCATTTTTTTTTTTAAATCTTTAAATAGACCAAGTCCAATATTCACCAAGTCCAAATCCAAGTTCAGTTAAAAACCTCTCAGGGAGTGGCAGGGTGGGAACGGTACTCACCTCTTCCGTTGCCTCCCTCTTATGTCACCACTTCTTCTTCGCTTGCAACTCTCCACTCTCCCCTTTTACCTCATTTGGGGTAGCTTGTTTCTTTGCTAGTGTGATAAACCTGGTGCTGAGCTGAGGGGAGGAATGAAACACCTGACCAGCCTTGAGTTGCCTATGGTGAGGAAGAGACTGAAGGGAGATACTCTCTAATACTTGGAGTTTTGGAATCTTGGAGTTTTGTACTATGTGCTTTAGTCTGTCTGTAGGGAAGCAACAATAAACATGCTACTCTGATCAAATCTGACACAGATGGGCTTGATGTTGACTCAGCCTTCCAGCCTTCCAAGATCGGTAAAATGGGGACTCCGATTGTGGAGGGCAATATGCTGGCCTTGTAAACCACTCAGAGATTGCTATAAAAGCACCATGGAGTGGTATATAAGTATAAGTGCTATTGCTGTCAGCTCTTTGTATCATTTCTTTTACCTTGTGCCTGACAGTTAGTGCAGGGGAGGAGTGATGGTGGGAATCAATATTTCCATGTCTAAACAAGATAAAACAAAAATCCTAAAACTTGATTTAAATTTTAAAAATGGGAAAGTTGGGTAAATAAGGGAATAAAGGAGTAAAATATATGTTTGAAAGGAAGATCCATTCTTGGACAACAATTTGAACCTTAAATAGGACCATATTCCATATTCCCAACTGAAAAGATGACCAAAGGAAAATAAAAGCATTCCTGAATAAATGAGATATAAGAATTCAGTTTTAAAGAACTTGCTAAAATCAAATAGTGTTTTCATCCTTTTTTTTCAATAACCTGTCAGGATTTCCAGGATTCTTATCAACATCATCATCAACAGTCTTTTTTTAAAAAATCAATTTAAATTCAATATAGGTTACAGTCCAGTGAATATTTATTTAAACACCATTGAAATACAGACTGCAGCTAATATTTGTAATTCCAGAATTATATGCCAAAGGTGCTTTTTCAAAAGGCAACTGGACTTTCTTTGATTTTGCTTGAAGACATTTCACTTTTCATCCAAGAAGCTTCTTCAGTTCTGACTAAGAATTTCGTATGTGTACAATTCTGAAGTATCAGTTGAAGGGGATAGCAATTCTGCTTATGCCCTCTGTCGTTGAGCCCCCAAAGTCACCACAACCTATGTATTAAAACAGAAGCCTGGGCATCATTCAACACCATTCTACAGTAATTCCATTGCGGACACAAGGGGAAAAAGTGGTAATATGCTATAAAAATTATGTCCCTTTGTTCTTAATGTGCAACATTGCAGACAAACACATTAGAGCAGGACTGTCAAACTTACGGTCCATGGGCCGAATGCGTCATGTGCTGGCCATACCCATGTCCAGTTTAGCGAAGGGGAAAAAAGTTGTGATGTGTCACATGATGTTGCCATGACGACACGAGTTTGACACACCTGCATTAGAGGCAAAAGAACTTCACTGGTGACATCACCAAGCACATTTGCTGCACATGCCCTTGATTTTCACCTCACCTGTATATATTTAATCTTTGTTTGCCCTTATTCACCTAAGTAGAAATTATATGTGACTAGCTGATTACCCGGCCTTGCTCGTGTTTTTTTTCTTTTAAAGAAGTATAATTGTGGTAGGCTGAGTGGCAAGTGGCTTGAAAATGTGATTGGTGGTAATAGTAACCCCAGGTGGTTTCCCCCTCTTTGTCTTCATCCCGCTCCTCCTCTTCATCCCCCTGCTGTTCATAATGTTCTTTTCCCTCCTTCTCCTCTCCTCTGTCTCCTCCTCCCCCTCCAGAACTGCCGGCAGGCATCTGCACCTTTAAGATGATTCCAAAACCTGTAAAACTTTCTTTTGGATGAAATACTTGAATGAAATAAGAGATATGGCATTGTATAAGTGTGAAGGAAAGCAAATGAAATAATGGATCCTTTTATTGCTGATGCTGATATATGTGACAGAATTATCAAGTTTTAGGAACTTCATTTAAGGCAGAATGTACCTTAGTTTGAGCTTTTGCAACAGCACTGCAACTTTGATGTACTATCACTGCCCTCTAGTGTTAAAATGATATGAAGCCAGGTGCTTAAAAATAGCTTGTGCTCGTGAAAATGATAAGAAACATCCCATTGCTTCTTCATGATATATCAAAGCAGCTTCCCAGCTTGTTTTAGGTACTATGAGTAGAAAGACACTAGCAGATATTCTTGTTTTTTAGAATATATTCTTCAGAATATGTACTGAGTTGGACTGTTTGTCCAGCTCATTGTTCTATTAACAGTTTAAAAAAGTAAAAAAAAAAAAAAGTAAAAGTATGAGAGCTACTTTGGTCTAGTGCTAGAAAGTGGGAGGTGATGAGTTCTAGCCCTGCCTTAGTCATGAAAGCCAGCCGGGTAATCTTGGGTGAGGAGTATTGAAGGAGGAAGGAGCATTGTGTGTGTTTGAAAAAATAATAAAAGGGATGGATGGATGGATGGATGGATGGATGGATGGATGGATGGATGGATGGATGGATAGACAGTAGATGTTTTTTCCTCAGTTTACCTATTGTTGTTCTTCCAAAGTCAGAAGGTAAGGTGTGAACTTGCTGATGCTACTCATTGGAGGCTAAATAGCTTTTCCAAAACCATTGTAGAATTTTTAAAAACCAATTGGATTCCATGATGCAAAGATGGATCCTGATGTACAGTATCTTAGGACAACATTGCAGGAACTCCTAAAATGCTGTCAGATTCTTTGCTTAATATTATAATAATATAATGAATATTCTCAAAACCAAAGAGAATTGGGAAGTTCCCAGAATTTAACAGGTTGCTAGATAAAAATAGCAGCAGCACCTAGACTTATATACAATTCCACAGTGCTTTACAGCACTCTCTGAGCAGTTTTCGATGTCAGCATATTGCTGCCAACAATCTGGGTCCTCATTTTACCAACCTCAGAAGGATGGGAGGCTGAGTCCCTCTTGAGCTGGTTAGGATCAAACTCCAGGCTGTGGGCAAAGTTAGCCTGCAATACTGCATTCCAAGTACTGTGCCACCCAGGCTCAGTTATACAAGACATAATATTATTAACATAGAGAAGAACCATAATTTTGTGAGGAAGCTCTGTTTTGTTTGCAAAGGGTCCTGGATTCAATCATAGACATTTCCAAGGAACTAGGGGGGAAATTCCAGTCTCGTACTTTGGAAATCTACTAGTCTTTGAAGATAATATTGAGTTTGTTGTCAAATTGTTTGGATCAGTCAGCTTTCTATGCCAGTTATCCCTAATGGGAGTTATCTTCGATACGAGCACAGCTTCAATGTCATATTCCCATTCCACTCACTGCAAGTTGAGATAAATTTATGCCAAAGGTTGGAACTGAAGTGATTGCATTTCCTTATTCCTCTTTCAGTATCCATGGTACTTCTTAAATTATCTTATTTCCTGCCTCCTTCTCATTCTGCATTTTATGCTTTTTATCAACCAGGTAGTCTGACTGTCCAATACTTAAAACAGCTCTGATAAAAGAGGAAGTAAAAGAACATGTAAAACTGAGAGGGTTTGGGCTTTGTCAGTTTTTCCACTGACTGATGTAAGGCAAGAACTGGAAACGGGGAGCTGCTTTTAATAGAAAAATGAGACGGCTAATTTTAGTGAGGAGATAACACAGTACATTTCTTATATTTCATGACCATTTAAGGGCACAATTGTCAAAGTTTTGAGAAAGCGAGAGCTGTTCTTGTATAACAGTCTCATTATTTCTCAAGTTTTCACCCACGAATGTAACTAGATATCATGTCATAAATGCCACTCAAGTTGCAAGGCTGGCTTTTTTTCCTTGTTTTTTTTTCCTCTGCCTTTTCATCAATTAGATACCAGCAGAGACATGATTAATGAAAACACCTCATCAAAATAATCGTCATAAAAGGCATTAGAAAAGGCAAACCAGACTGAAATGCCTATCACTACAAGCAAAATCCACATTTTCCAGCATTGTTTAGTACTAAGGAGTTAGTTCCAGTCTACTGCCAGTTTGTTTCATTTTAGAAAGTCAGTTCTTGTGTCATTAGCTTTAGGTTTAACAAGCTTTAGCTATATCAAAGGTTTAACAAGCTTTAGCTATATCAAAATTATGTGATTTTCCCACCACTGTGTGCAGGGCGGGGGGGAACTAACTTTGTGCAGTTCTGCCATGTTATCAAATAACGTCTCAATAATTAGAAGCCATCTCTTCATTCGAGAGTGCATATTTCTACAATGAAATTTGCATGTCTATATTTTAGACATGTACAGTACCTGTAGCTCTTTGGCTTCTATCCAAATTAATGTCTTCCACATCAGTTCACTGGCAATCCAAGCAGAATCATTGCCTGTGTAGATATGCCCCTGTGCAGGGAACAGGGGACCCCCTTTGCTGCAGCCGTTCAAGCTTTCCTGAAGATGTGGCAGCTTTATCATTCAGAAGAGGGCTTCACACATGCTAAGCAAGACTTGCAAGGATCCCTTTCAGGTGCTTTGCCCAGCCATAATGGTCTTTGAGTAGATTTATTTTTCTTTTACCTCCAGCAGGTGTGCATTGTGAATATGAAACCCTGAGGAATGGAAGTAGTATTTAGTATTCTAAATCACTCTGGTCTATCTTTTTTTTTTTTGTTTCTGGAGTATAGGATTTGCCCATAAAGATGTACAGCTTACAGCTTACAACTGCAGTTGAGCCCAAAATTTCTGTTACTGAAATGTTAAGTGAATATTGCACTGTGTTATGACCTTTCTTGCTACAGTTCTTAAGTGAATCACTGCAATCACTTAGTAACCTGGTTGTTAAATGAATTGGGGTTTCCCATCGATTTTGCTTGTAAGAAGATCGCAAAGGCAACCCCATGAATCCAGGACATGGCAACTGTCATAAAGAGGAGTCAGTTGCCAAGCCTTTGATTTTTTTATCACATGACCATGGGGAGGTACAACAGTCATAAATGTGGAAAACAGTCATAAGTCCCTCTTTTTAGTCTCGTCGTAACTTCCAACAGTCATTAAATGAATGGTTGCAAGTCAAGAACTACCCGTATTGTACTTTTGCCAGGCTGGAAATGCCAACTCTAACTTCTCTTCTCAGCTACTTCCCTCTCACTGTTTCCTTGACTTCCGCTTCACTTCTCAGTCTTTGGCATCCATTCTTTTACTGTACATATAGTCCCATGCAGAGTGCAGTTATGGTACTTTGCATACTTCCATGATCCCATCAACCAACAGGGATAACAGTTGAGGTCGTCAGTAGTCATCGTGGTTCTGATCAATCTGTTCCACCCAGGTGCTATACTGTTTCCACTACTCTAAGAAAGGCAGAGAAGGGCTGTCAGTATACACAGGTGAATTCAACCATTCCCTCTTTTCATCAGTGTTATAGAGAAAAAAGGTGTTTTGTTTCTGTTTAATCATTATCTGATTCTCAGAGACTGCCTGGACAAGCTTTTGCAGATTTCCTGGCAAGGTTTTTCAGAAGTGCTTTGTCACTGCCTCCTTCCTTGGACTGAGAGTCAATGACTGGCCCAAGGTCACCCGTTAATTTTAAGTTAATTTTATTGTTTCAGAAGGAACAGGCAAGCAAAGAATTGAGATTGGAAACATCCTATTTTTTGGCAAACAAATTTTATATTGCATTTTCACTCTACTAAAATCAAAATAAACACTTCAGGATTCTTAAACCTCATATGCAGAAAAAGATTGTTCCTTCTCTGGTCCAGATTTCTCATTGTATCTCTTCATTCAGCAATCGCACTTAGAGTTATATACCATTTCACAGTGCTTTTGGTAGCATGTTATGCATGCTCTTCCAACATATCTGTTAAGAAGGAAGTGGAAGAATGATTATCATCATCGATCATAACATACCTATCTACCAGAAGATTACTTTCGGTGCCTCTTATTTTTAAAATTAATATGAGTCTTAAAAAAATTAAGTCAAGATAAACTGGAAGATTGGAAGCCATGTCAGATAGTGGCCGTTTGGAATAATCCAGTAGTCCTAATTTTCTTGAAATATCTAGTGCTCTGGAATGATCTGGAGAAGTTAAAGAATCATGCAGAACAGAAAGAGGGGAAAATTAGATCCCTGACACGTGCAATTACGAAGTGCCTTTTGAAGATCATGATTTATATTCTACGTAGCCTGGAGTTGTTTCTGTTTATCACTGTTCAAAATAACCTGAAGCCTCTTGCTCAAAGATACATCTACCAACTGTTCAACATAATTTGATGTCTAAATATTGCACAATCTTTCCTAGAGGAAAGAAAAAGAAAAGCATCTTTGGCACCAATAGTCCAGAGAGAGAGGGACCCTCAAAAGCCTTTAAAGATGAACAGCTTAATATGAGATTATCTTCCATCTAGAGACTTTCCTAATTTATCAACAGAGCCAATAAATATGGTCTAACATGTTACAACAGATCAGTATTTGCAAAAAAAAAAAGCACATGGGGAATTCTGGTGTGCATCAGTCAGGCCATGTAATGTTTACCCTGTAAGCACAGCTATAGAAAATTGTGGTATAGAGAAGCAGTTGAACAGTGTTCTCAAAGAAAAGGTTAAAAAATTTTTTAGAGAAAAGCAGCATTTCAATGCCCGTTGGGTAGATGGAACCAGATCAAAAACTATATAGGATTTAATTTAATTTAATTTATCTTTAAAACAAATCTGAAATGATTTCATCCAGACCTAGTCCATAAGTGTTTTATAAAATAGGTGTTTTTTTTTAAGACACAGTTCAAAGGCGGGATATATACAGTATAAATAAATACATCCATTATGATTTGTCTCTTCTGTTCAGTTTTAAGATTTCTGGGGGAGTCTGTGACTGTTCCCAAAATTTGGGGGAATAGTCTTGGCCCTGACAGCTCAGATTGTGCACTCTGGCTGACTTTATATGAAAAGGTGATATATTTTCAATATGAATATAGCCATATATTAAGTATTTTCTTTCCCAATGGCTTATAGATCTCTATAGCTGTAACCTACCGCTTTTCTCAACTGACCTGCTGACAGGGGGAGAAGGAAAACAGAAAAATATGTCTGATAATTTGATGAAGAGAATGGAAAACAAGACCAGGGAAGAATGATAATTAGTTAAATCATAACTTAAAGTTCCATGTTCCCATGAAGATCCAAAAACTTACAACTGTAGTTTTTTTTAAAGGTCCAGAAAGGAAAAATAATTAAATACACGGAGATTAATCATTCAGCTGCTTTTATTTCTTTTATCTTAAAAAAAGTTCAATTCCATTAAAAATTATTTTTATCCCCAGCATTACCATTTCTTTACCCAAGCCTTTTATATGGAAAATAACCCCCATCAAGCATGGCACTTAGTCCAAAATCAGTTAAGCACAACTGCATTAATTAGGACAATATTTGATAAGACTTTTGTAAAGAAACATTTTGAAGTGCATGTAAATACATAGTTTTGCCATTTATCAGGGAAGTAGAAATAAAAACATGCTTTATTAATTAATAGAGATATACAGATTAACACATTTAAAACTGTTAGAAAGATTGTGATATATTGACCCTACCTGGGAATAAACCCTTCTTGAAGACACAGATAGGTTTCTGGTTTCCACGCTCACATTTGTGTCTTATTCTTTGCAGTTATAGCACTCTAAATGATGAAACAATGTGTTTAAAATATATCTTCAATTAAACAAGCACAAAATCATATCTTGTTATCAAGGTTCTTTCCCTTCAGTGCACCCATTTTGACTAGGGATTCCACTGAATCTAGGTCAGGGCTGTCAAACTCCCGGCCCATGGGCCGGATGCGTCACGTGCTGGCCACGCCCACATCCGGTTTAGCGAAAGGTGGGAAGTCGTGATATGTCACATGAACCAGCCATGATGTTGTGAGTTTGACACCCCTGACTAGGGGTAACTTGAAACCAGTGGCTTCAAGGGGTAACTTGAAGCCATCAAACCCCACATGCCTAGTACACAGAAATATGCAAAGTAGTTTAACTACATGCAGAACTGTTCCAAATGATGTAGAGCTTTATTTACACAATCAGCATAGCTAATTGATGACCCCTGGAAGCTAAATGTATAAACAAATATAATCAGGGAGCACTGAGCACTGCTGCAAGACAAAACAAATTTTACTGCAGAATTTCATCTCTGAAGTTTCGGTTCCAGATGCCTCTTATTACCTGCCTGTATGTAACATTTTTCCTCATGGTCTGCTAATTATAATCAATATAGCATAGTCAACAGACCTGAACAAAATTTCCAGGCTAATGTTTGCAACCTGCCCTTGTCTTGCCAGAGGAAAATATATTCCTTTCAAGGAATAAGCTAATGGTTCTGCCATGACCTTGTTTATCTTTTCAACTTTGTCTCAAAGCCTAGGACAAAACACTATCTCCAGAAAAATACATAGTTACATGTAGCCCCCTGCCTACTTTTTAATTGATAGTTGTAACTAGGGTTTCTCAACCTTGAAAACTTTAAGATGTTTGGACAAGGTGGAGAAACACTGGTTGTAAGTGAAACTGAGCAAAGATAGAATTCATAGCTTCCCCTCCCCCCCCCCAAGTATGATTAACCCATTTATGCTGTATTCCAATTCTTTCTCACCAAGAATAACAATAAAAATATGTACCTAAATTACTTTCTCTGCAATAACATTTCTATCATTGTTTAGGAGGAACATAATGTACTGTAGGTAGTATGTTTTTTGAAGCAAAAACTGTTTCTAAAATACATAATTGCAACACATTAGTCAATACAGATTTTGGAAAGCTGTGAGAATTTTTTATGAAGAAAAAGATCAGCTGAATTAATTTGAGTGGTCGTGGAATGTAGCATCCATCAAAATCTGCAATTCTCTTGCTCTTATCTGAAAACTTCAGGAAATTGATACTTGAATATTACATTATTCTGTGGCATCAGTATTGATTTCCTTAGTAATGATTTATTTTATTAATTCAAAAGCAAGTATGTCTGGGATGCAAATACAATATAAATGACAAACAATCAAGGTCCATTAACAAGAAGAATGTGCTGTCAGGTCAAATTTGGCATATTTGATCAGATTATTGAATATTGACTCCACTGTATTCTACTGCTTGTGTTACGATAACAAACAGTATACAGGTGAGATTAAATGGGAAAATGCCTTTTTGAAAACAATACTTGAATGCCATATACTTAGTTCTTTCTAATTTGTCTGATGCTTTAGGGACCATTGCTCTACAAAGGGTTTGGTTGCCTATTGGGAAAGAACAAAGCATGGAAAGGAAAGTTTATATTGTACTAATTTTTGCCCATATTCATACAGGGGAGAAGGATGGGTAATAATTTGATAAATGAATAAATCTGAACCCACATCTTTCCTTCATGTGACACGAGCCAACTTTTCTGTTTCTCCATTACCTTAGCTGATTGTTGGTAGACAAGTATCCTCCTAAACAAAGCACAGGGCTAAATTTATTTTATTTTTATTTTATTTTATTAGATTTATACCCCGCCTCACTTCCTCGGTCAGTAAATCCATTTACTACCTATGATGCATCCAGAAATCATATGGAAATTGATGCATCAGGTTCTTTGCAAATTTGGTGTGATGGGTCTGTTAACTGAGGACTCCTTCCTTGGGCAGGGGAGTTGGACTAGAAGATCTTCAAAGTTCTTTCCAGCCCTAAGATTTCATAATTCTGTGATTCTATTTATTCCCATTTAGCTAGCTTTAAAAAATAAAAAAGATTTAGCAACACAGTATTCTCTTTAGCCACTAGATGTCATTATTTCATCGAGCCATTAAAGCTGATAACAAAACTGGTTCTAAATAACATATTTCCCCCTACTTCTCTGGAATTTATCCGTAACCAGCTTAACTAATAAAGTTTTTGAAACTCAAAAGCATTTTATGTAATTTTAATTGGTCTCACAAAGATATTGCCTAAGGATTAGGGATTTTTCCCCCCATTTTTTTTCTGCTTTATGGGACATCAAAAATACTAGATGTAGTTGTTCTGTGGTGTCCTATAAAGATAAGGGAGAGGAAGCTATTACATCATCATGCCGGGTTGATGACTTGCGGGTCTATTTCCACCCATCGCTATGTAATTCTACCCCATTTCACTTAGATTAAAGATAAGTAGAATAAAAGCACAAGTTATATTCAACGCCGCTAAAATAAAGACTTCCTGATTCATTCCCTTGTAACATTTTGTAATGTCCAAAATGTTCTTCACATTTGCCCTGATTTCAACTTAACCCAGTGTAGTTTCTGAAAAGATCCAGTCCCATGTCTGAAAGTTCTCCCTTCATTTAATAAAGACAGTCTCCTAAGATGGTTCCAGGTTACTCTATTTCCTCTATCTTCTTGTTTTCCTCTAATTTGCTCAATGAGGAAAGATTTCCAGAAGGTCTGAAAGCTTATGGTGATTATATAATTCAGTTAGCCTAATGAAGGCATTGCTTTTTTAACTTTAAGTTGGTTATTTTTTAAAAGAGATTTTGTTTATATAAAAGATGCATGAGGATGGGATTCTGGCCTTCCTAATTATCATCTGGGCCATAAATCTTTTTTGCATATAAAATATAATCCCTCTGTACTGCTGCAGTGAATTTAAAAAAAATAAAGGAAAAGTATTTAGAGGAGAAAAAATAACATCTTAGTTAGATTGTTCTAGATAATGCTATCATTCTTTTCAAATATATATATTTCCTTAGAGATCAACTTTGGAGCACATGGTTTGTATGGAAAAGATCCCCATATTTAGCCCATAGGCAACTAGAAACTGCAGGCAATTCCTTTCAGTCAGGATGGATTAGGGATGGGAAATGGGAGACTCTCTCCATGTGTTGATCTCTTCTCAGCAATGAGGTCTAGTATAGTAGCCCTGACCAACTCAACTCATCCCGGTTGTCTCATCCTGGTTGACTCCCCTCAGCCAATTCACCACGGGACAGGGATGGGTTCCTACCGGTTCGCTGGTTACCCGCTTTGTGGGCGTGCTTCCCGATCGCCTGTCAAACGCGCACTGCGC
>JANHGC010004378.1:229203-244030 GCA_027560395.1 Boaedon fuliginosus | reverse complement strand
AGGAAGGAAGGAAGGAAGGAAGGAAGGAAGGAAGGAAGGAAGGAAGGAAGGAAGGAAGGAAGGAAGGAAGGAAGACCTTGTATGCATATTGCCCAAATATGCTATGAGTAAAACATGAACGTTGGATTAACTACAGACTTGTCACCTGTCCTGTTTTTCAAAGGACAGCTCATTGTTTAAGATAAAATGTAGGGTAGCATTAATAAGCAATGTAGGTTGCTTCCCGCCCTTGGCTTTGGGAGAATTGAATCCAAGCTTGAACTTAACCTGGGATTCCCTATACATTATTTGTGATGTCATGCCATTCAGCTCTGCTCTTCGCTTGCAATATCAGTTGAGGAAAAAAAAAACCAGAACAGCAGCATGCTCATAAGAAGCACCATTCAGCGCCAGGAGACAATCACGACCCGCTTAAATCTAGTGATCCGATAGGTCTTTGTTACAAGTAATTTAGTCTGAGTGCTTCTCATTCAGTGTAGAACCGTGGTAAATAAATTTTAGATGCTACAACAGTTGCGCGTTCAATGACATCTGGCGAACACCATTTTATTAGAGCCTTACAAGGTGCTCCATTATCCTGAAAGCACTTCAGGTGGGGAGCTTCTTTAGTTATGATTCAGAATTGCATGAGTCAGTCGTTAGCACTTTAATCAAGGTCTGAGCTGTTGTAGCTCCATTTAAATATATATATATACTAACTAACTTATTGTTAACAAGACTCTGCCCTTTAGGCTGCTTTTCAGGTAGGTTGGAAAGGCATCGTGAAATCCGCAAACATATTTTCAATAGCTAGAGAGAAGCATTTTGGCATCCCCCTTTAGTTCCCCTTCTCATGTAACTCTTGAACTAAATGAACAGTTGCAGGTGTAGCAAATGAAGGTAAATATAGGTGTCCTAGGATAATAATATTGCAGAATCCAATCTGAATTGGTCCCTGGGACCAAAGGTTTATTCTTGCAAGCTTTGGGGCTCGTGCTGGATCCCATCATTAGGGAAGTTTCCAGACTGTATATGCTATCAGGGTATATGTGTGTGTGTGTGTGTGTGTGTTTGAGTGTGTATATGGGTAGCTCAGCAGTTAAGACACTGGATGTGTTGGCTGAAATGCCAGCAGTTCAGGTTCGGGACCCGAGCACCTTGTGATGGAGCGAGGTCTCATCCTCATTGCCGTTCCTGCCAACCTAGCAGTTCAAAAGCATGCAAATGCAAGTAGATAAATAGGTACCACTTAGGTGGGTATTTTTGCTGGCCACATGGCCACGGAAATGTCTTTGGACAGCGCTGGCTGAATGGCCTTGAAACAGTGATGAACCTCACCCCTTATAGTCGACTAGCAGAATAAAATCCCCAGGGACTCCTTTATATGTGTACTAGCTGATTACCCAGCCTTGATCTTTTTTTTTTTTTAAGAAGTATATTTGTGCCGCAGCTTTGGGGGCCTTCTGAAGCCCCTGGTGCCCCTTCCCATATCTACGCTCTGGCAAGGCTGGCTCTGGGGCAAGGCCAGGCCCATCTCTGGAGCAAGGCCATCCCTGGCAGGCAACCTTACTTGGCTAGGCGGGCTTCTCAGTTTGAGCGCCGTTTGAAAATATGGCACCTCAGTTTGAATATGGAGCCTCAGTTTGAAAGGAGCCTCAGTTTAAAAACTGCACACACTCAGCAGAGGGTTGCTGCTTGTTCATTAAGAGTGTCCTCTTTGCCCCCTCAAAAAGAGGGCAAAAAGGCCCCCTACCCTTTGGTGACCCCGGCAGTGCTGATCTTACTACACTTAGCTATCTGTCTGCCTAGTTTGAGCTAGATTGGTGCAGGACTGAAAGTTTGCATAGAGCACATACAAAACACACATCCCTCCCGGACTTCTGTTTTATAGATATATATAGAATATGTATCCTATTTATTTAATTTGCAAAGGCTGCAGGATAACCATCTGCCATGGGAATGGAATTTGTATGGCCCGATTCACAACCGTCTCCGCTTTTCGTAAAGCAGAGGACAGAGCCTGCCTGCTTTTAACTTCTCAACGGAGCATTGCAGGGCGAGAGGGTACATCGGAGCGTGTTGCTGTGGTGGCAATTTAATTCAATCAGTGGCATAATTTCCCCATAGGAGTATGTTGCAGATTCAAAACATTCATGGATGGGCATGGCGTGCTGTGATATCAATTCCCCACAATGATCACAACACCATTTTTTTTCTTAATTTGAAGGTTCTGTGCCTCTGATTTATAGCTCCACTTTATTCATCCCCTCCCCCAGCCCCCCAGGTTGTGTGTGTGTGTGTGTGTGATTATTTATTTATGCCTTCATTCCCTTCAGCATGGAAGCCAACTGGGTCATTCTGGGCCACTTGCTCATTCTCAGACCAAGCCTGGGAAAACGTCTGCCTACCAACCCATACTGGACGAAGCAGGATTGGTTATGGTTTATGGCTACTGGTCACCGAAGAGCTTTTGACCTTGCACTGCTTTGTGTATGTGCTTCTGTGTATGCAATTGTTTGCTAAAAGAAGGTCCTGAATTCATAAATGTTTATTGCACGCATGCAATGTGTGTGTATGTGTTTGTGTGTGTATCTGCTCGTGTGGAGACTGTTTGGTCCAGTGGTTAAGCCAACAGGCTACAGACCAGGAGACTGTGAATTCTAGTCCCGCCTTAGGCACAAGGCTAGCCTGGTGACCTTGGACCAGTCAAGAAGGAGGCAATGGGACATTACTTCTGAAAAACCTTGCCAAGAGAACTTCATGGACCATGGCGTCCTCTGTTTCTGCAGATATTCCTCTTTCTTTAAAACCAGAAAAAGAGGGAGAGGATTTGCAAGAAATAAAAGCGATGCACTCTAGTTGAAGGAAGCTGTATATGTAGCATATACTACGATTGTAACAGGTTTGATTGGCATGAAACTGTTATTACTTACCCCCATTGATAGAACAGTGTTCGAAATCTCCTTTATGGCTCAGGTCAGGTATAATGACCTCATCCCTATCAACTCAAGAGTTATTGAGCTATGAATAACCTTTTGCTCCTCCTGCCTTCATAGTCTTAACCAGATGTATTTATTTATTTATAATTTATTTATTTTTAATATAATGGTTCCATCTTCAGGTGAACAGTGTGTTGCCTGGGTAGGAATATCTTTGTTAAACAATAATCAAAATTGTGACATGCCCAGCTTACTAAAGTCTGAAAGATAGAATTGGTGAGAGAAAAGTAGATAACCGTGGCACTTCTAATATATTATCAAGACCGGAATTCCTCAGCTAAGAAATTGAACTGTCTGAAGTTAGAGGGTATTCTTCATCCATCGAGTGGCTTTCATTTTTTCTCTCTCTTTTGCTTCTTACTAAATGGATCACCCTAGATAGGGCCTTCAAACTTGGCAAGTTTAAGACTTGTGGACTTCAACTCCCAGAAATCCTGAGCTAACATGACTGGAGGAGGAATTATGGGAGTTGAAGCCCACAAGTCTTAAAGCTGTCAAGTTTGAAGACCCCTGACCTAGTTGGATGGATATTTTGATAGCAATTTGTGTTTCACTTTTGGAAGGAGGGTGTCTAAAATCATTTTTTATAGTCTGATACCAGAATGTCTATTGTTCAGTTATTGGACTATATAATTTCCACAGTACTTTGCCTTTGCCCACATGGACTGAATTAATTTGGGTTTGAAGTCCAAACATCTCAAGAAGTACAAGTGTTGGACACCAGTTAGGAGAAAGGTTCAAGTGAGGAATTAGTCTGGACTTGTTAGGTAAACACAAGAGGGCAAGGTTTGATCCCCACATGCCTTTTAACCTTATCTAGTTCTTTCCAAGCAAAAGATGCTAATATGGGGATATTCCTGTATAATAGGCATAATAAAATGAAGTAGTAAGCTAGAACTGTACATGTGTAGGTCTTGTTAATTGTACCTGGCAACAGGAAGTCTATGCCTGCTAAAAGTAATTCTTGGTTTCTGCTTTTCTCTTCATCCTTTTTCTTTCTTAACCATCATAAACAAAGCAGAATCAAAACTGGTATTACAAAAACAAATATAATCAACTCTTAATCAACTAGATAGTTTTGGATTCAGCCATGTAATATCACTGCTGCAGGAGCATCACCATTGGCTGCAATTTAAGATGCTGGTGGTCACCTTCACAAAGCTCAAGTCTTGGTTGTCTTGAAGATACCCTTCTCACGGTTGAATTTGTCTATTCAGTGAGATCTGGGGAGAGAAGGCGTGTTGAAACTCCTATCTCGGAGGAAGTACAATATATAGTGAGACCTTTGTTGAGTCTTTTCAGTTGCTCTTCAAGCAACTCCCCCCAACCCCTAATATCTTGACCTCCTTCTCCCTTTGAAGCTTTAGGACAGTCACGAAGACATAGCTCTTTAGGAGAACATGGGAAGAGGTTGAGATTTAGACTATCTCTGGTCATGGTAAATCAAGTGAATGTTTGTGGTTAGGAGCAGTCTTGAATATTCACATGGTTAAAGTAGTATGCTTGCTGTGAGTATCGATGGAGGTTCTCAACCTTCCAGGTTGTCCGAAAGGTCCTTTTTCAGGAGGCAACTGGACTTTCTTGTTTTTTCCTTTGAAGAGGTTTCGCTTCTTCATCCAAGAAGCCTCTTCAGCTCTGACTGAATGGTGTGGGGGATGCTGTTGGTGATAACCAGCACAAAGCCTTTGAGAATGGAACAGCACGGACGTTGCAATAAGTATGTCAGTAAACCAATCCATAATGTAATCCTTCGTGTTTGCTTGCCGCAGATTCATGCTAATTTTTTTCCTAAACATTTTGTTGTCTGGGGATTGGCAGATTTGCATGGAAAGCTTTGCATTACCCCCGTTTGAAAAGGCGAGTCGAGAACTTAAGCCTTGCTCGCGTTGTGGATGAAATAAAACGGTGATCGGTTTTGTGTTTCCTACGTTGACAAACATGATAGTCGTAACTGCTTCAATTTATGGTTCCGTGAAATCTCAGTCATTGCCGCGTACATTTCTGTCTACTGTTTCCCATGCATGGTTCAGTTCAATTATGGGATAGATTTCAGCTCAGCAATTCTTTGGGTTTCTCCCTTACAATTTGTTTTCCTAACCCAGCTTCTCTGATTGTTGAGTTACACCACATTGCGGGCAGGACGTGCTGTGATTTTTTTTCGGCGGCCATCGACGTGCGCAACCGTAAAACACACAGACATGATTTGTAAGCAACAGCTGTATGCAGATACGAGGCTGGGATTATTGCCTTTAGCCGGGTTTTGTAGTTAAATCTAACTTTACAACACTTCCGTTCTGAAAGAAATCACTGTTTATGAGCCAAGCTAGCAATCCTGATTCAAATTGATTGGGCAATGGAAAATAACAACAGTGGAGAGGAGAGAAGGACATACAAAATTAATTTTTATGGCCTGGAGGATGTGATTTTTCTTCACTTTGGACTATTGCTGCTCAGCGCTACGTCCTGTTAATATCCGAACAAGGCAGGAAAGGAGGAGGCAGACATCCAGACAACGGATGTTGCTGATTTCAACTGCAAATATCACCCCTGTGGCAGATATAACAACCTAATGGAATAACTCTGACTCGAAAATAAATTGAATTCCCATTACAACTGGCCTGATTTATATTTATTTATTTTTTCCGGAAGCCGGGCCACCCAACCCGCTATCGCCTTGTGCTGCAGATTCCCCGGCTTCCCGTGGAGAAGAGAGCAAATGATTAGGTTTCTTAAGCCCACCTTGGAGGTGAAGCGCGGCGGGTACCTCTCTAGCCGGGCGATTCGTGCGCATGGCTTCTCCGTCCAACGTGCCGCGCGGAGGGGGAGAGATAGGAGGACAATGAAGCACTAGGCTGGTCCTTTTAAGTAGGTCATGGACTGCCTAGAGTGGTTATTATCAGCAGCCACCTTGTGTGGAAAACAAAACCTGTCAATGTGGAACACTCTCTCCTTGTAAACAAGCCTTTATGAAAGCTGGCAGGACTTGCTGAAAAATATGGAGTTTGGCATAAATAGGATTAGGTAAACTTCCGACTTCATTACCGCAGGAATACCAAAGGCTCCTTGTAAATAAATGGCAATCCTCTTGCGCCTCTTCCTTTTTTTTTTTTAACGCGCCGCGGAATCTGCGTCGATCAGCTCTGGGTAAAGGTCTCGGAGTAAAGACTCTAATCCTTGTTGTGTCCAGACAACCGTGGGAAGAACCGTCGCAGGGTAGAAACGTTCAACGGGGTTGGGGGGTGGGGGGGAATAGGGTACGCTACAAAAAGGACGCTAAATCTGACGGCGTACAAGCGTCCCTCGCCTTACGACCACAATTGAGCCCAGCGTTTCTGTTGCAAAGGGAGACATGTGTGAAGGGGGTTTTGCCCCATTTGGTGGTTTTTCTTGCTCTAAATATTAAGTGAATCACTGCAGTTGATAAGTCAGTAAGATGGTTAGTAAGGGAATCTGGAGTCCCCCCTTGACTTTGCTTGTCAGAAAGAGGCAAAGTGGGGTATCACGTGACCTCCACCCCCCCCAGGACACTGCAACCAGTGGTGGTATTCAGTTTTTTTTTTACTACCGGTTATGTGGGGGTGGCTTAGTGGGCATGGCTATGCTGTCGGCCAATCAGAAGTGGTATTTGCCAGTGTCGGCCAATCACAGGTGGTATTTGTCGGTTCTCTGAATCAATCAAAATTATTGCTATCGGTTCCCCGGAACCTGTCGGAACTCTCTGAATGCCACCTCTGACTGCAACCATCATAAATATGAGCCAGGCATCTGAATTTTGATCACATGACCATGGAGATGCTGCAACTGTCATAAATCTACTGCTAGAATGCAGTAGAATGCAGTCCTGCAGGCTACTTCTGCTAACTGCCGGCTGCCTGCCATTTGGCAGTTCAAATCTCACCAGGCTCAAGGTTGACTCAGACTTCCATCCTTCCGACGTCAGTAAAATGTGGACCTAGATTGTTTGGGGCAAGATGCTGACTCTGTAAACCGCTCAAAGAGGACTGTAAAAGCACTGTAAAGTGGTAGGTAAGTCTAAGTGCTATTGCTATTTCACAATAGTTCCAGCACCGAACAAATAATCAAAACCTCTTTTGTTGACTTGGGCATTGTTTGAATGTGTAGGCTGAAGTACCTTATTGGAGTTATTTTTTTGCTCGTTAATGTAAAAGATAGTAGATTAAAGTGCTTTTTCCTAGATGATAATCCTTGTCATGAAGAACAAAGGATGCATGTATTTTGCAAAGAAGAAATAGAAGAACTATTGAGGTACTCTTATGATTTTTCTAATGAAAAATTAGGAGACACAAGGCCTGCTATGAAAGATACTTTTGGACCAGGATGTCTGTGGAGATTCTCAGTCATCCAAGTCATGGTTAGGGTTTCGCCTCTCACCCAAGAAGCTTCTGACGAAGCTTCTTGGATGAGAAATGAAATGCCTTCAAAGAAAAACCAGAAAGTCCAGTTGCCTCTTGAAGAAGCACCTTTGGGATTGGAGCAGGAAGAAGTTGCTGGCTAGACACTGTGACTGGTTTACACAACTGTGATATATTACGCCTGAACACCCAACTCATTGCTCATGTAGAGTAGCCTGACAGTTCTTAATATTTCTTCTGTGAGAGAATTCTAGGGGGACATTTCTCCACAATTTGGTGGGGAAGGAGATAAATGGAGGTTCAAAAGGACTTGCCATCCAGAGCCCTGGCCTCCAGTTGCCCCACTCGTTTCTAATTCGTCCAGGCCGGCTCTCTGGGTATCCTTCCCATCGCCCATTGACGTCTATGGGAGTGCCGTGTGCGTTTACGGAGTCGAAGACCAGCCTTATGGCAGCCTTGAGTTTCCATTAGCGTTCCTACTTTTTGGACTCATGAGTTCAAGTTTTGACAGATCTCATGTAGTGTTTAGACATGAATTTTTAAAAAGGCCATTACTGGCGATTCCCCAGCTTGCTCGCTGAGTGTGCTTCAAGCGACTGAACTAGCTCCTTGCAAAGAAGCCGGGAGATTTTCTTACTAGGTCTGAA
Organism: Boaedon fuliginosus; assembly: GCA_027560395.1. NCBI lineage: Eukaryota > Metazoa > Chordata > Lepidosauria > Squamata > Lamprophiidae > Boaedon > Boaedon fuliginosus. Next base: position 236,032 of record JANHGC010004378.1, on the reverse strand, counting down.
AAATGACACCTGGAAGACAAATGGGAGCTGTCATAGCTAAGCCTCTGAGGAATGCCTTGCAAGCACTGTGGCTTTACATAGCTAAATTTCAGCGTGCCGCTTCAAAAGGTTCTTGCCCCGAAGGCGCTTACGGGGGCTCTTGCGTCGATCATAAATTTATTTTAAACATCTTTCTCTCCTTGGGATTTTCAGGGCAGCTCCCCTTGGGTTTATCATTGTACACAATCCCTTATATACAGCTCCCTGCAAATGGCTAATTATCAGCTGTGTGTCCGTGGAAGAAAATACGGTTGACTGTCACACCCCTATTGTTTGTTACACTTTGAGGAATCTGTGTAAAATGGGTGTAAGCATCTTTTCTTTTTCCTGCCCATTGCGGTAGGATCAGGGATTATATACGAGAAGAGCAGGCTGAGCAGGAAGGCGGAGTTAAGCGTGTCATCAGTTTGGAATCATTGCTGTCACAAGAGACTCAAGCCCAGAACTCCCCATGAAATCCATTGACCCGTAACTAGTTCCAATTTAGCTTTGACAGTTGGTTGACTAGATTCCTGTGATAATAAGCTCTTCAGTTCCTTGGACTCAACACATTGTTCTTGGTTACCTTGATCAACCCTGATCAGATGATTTCATCTCTAATCTTTGCAAAATCACCCATCGAGTGAGAGTTCCACAATTGTGCCTTGAATCTCATGGAATCTTGTGAGATGTTGGTCACCCCGTGAGAAGTTTCCATGCGATTCATTGTTCTGATGTTCATGCAGTTATTGTCTTCTTTGAAAAAAATAATAATAAGTTTAAGAATGGCTGCAGACTTACTGTAGAGATGCAATAAATGTCCTGCTGATCATAAATAAAATGGAAATCACAAAGTTCAAACACTGCTAACAATTCTATTTCATACTGTTTAAACTCCTCGTAGGTTTTAGGAAATCCTTATAATAATTTGCTTTAGGATTATAGCAGAGATCTTGTGGGTCAGGAAAGCTATAATTGGCAGTGGTTTCACTGCATGTATATAGAAGGTAAATCAGAAAAAAAAAGAACAGTAGATTAATTAATATATAATTTTAGGACTTCTATCATTGAAATCACTGAAATATAGGAGGCATCAAGACTCAAGCAGTGAATACGTTGGAGTGTAGAAACCATGAAATTTAGAAAACTTGATTTAACTGATGTTTTCCTTCCTATCCATCTCCTTGTTTTGACGTTTCTTTTTCTTTTTTTTTACTCTTTGTGATTTTCCACATCATTTATCTCCCTGTTTCCAAAGATGGCAGTTTCTAAAACAAGCAGAGAAGCCATCACAAAACACGGGATCCATCTCGATTTTTGCGAAAAAGAGGGAATTCAGCCTTACAATTACAACTTACATCTCTCCCGTTTCCTTAGCCAGATTTGCTCCGTCCGGTTTTGTGTGGTGAGTTTTCCGATTCAGCTCTGGGTAGCCGGCATCGGTCTATCTGCATCATCTCCTGTAGCTTGGATAGCCCTTACCTGCTTGTGATTCCGTTCAAGTCTGTTATGTGATCATTATATATATTTTTTTGCATTTTTCTTTCCACTGCCTGGAGTTTCCCTTGTGCAAATGCAAGGCCTTCTCTACATTCTCCATCCATCAGAACCATTGCTGGGAAATGTGGGCATCCTTGCTTCTCAACAGTAGCAACTTGGAGGGCACCCAGAGGAAGAGTCACACCGCCATTGAGAGCACCTAGGTTGAGTAACACATTGATCCATTCTTAGGCACAACTTGAGTCATGATGTAATAGAATAGCACAAAGACCTTAGAACAGAGGTGTCAAACTCAATTTCATTGAAAGCCACATCAGGGTTGTGCTTGACTTTGGGGGGCCAAAGTCAGGGTGTGGCATGGCCAACTCAACATCACTGGTGTCAGGGACATCTGTGGTGGCCATAAATGCTCTTCCCGCAGCCCCCACAAACTCCGTTTTCACTGGCAGAAGCACTGTGGTTAGAGGTTAGAGGGTCTCGTGATGTTTTCCGTGGTTCCAATGCAAAGTTTTCCCATCTCTGACCTGTTTGAAATTATATAATCCTCTCCCGCTTTATTATAAATGTTATGGTAATTGAAAAACCCACGGCATGTTAGTCAATAACACTATACCCCTTGGGGTGTTTTAAGGGATCACAGCAGGGCAATAAATAAATAAAAAACCCCAACTGTCAAGTTCTATTATGTTAACATTCCTACAGGGCATTGTCAAAGACAAAGAAGGAAAAAAAAAGTGGCTTTCAGGCAGGGAGGTTGGAGAAATCCAGGGCAAGGGGACAAATCAGCATATCCCTTGACTTCTAAGGAAGTGATTTTCTCACTAGCTGTCAGAGAGAAGGAGCGAACAGCTTAGCTTGTCTTTGTGTAGGAGGGATGATAGGCTGAAGCTGGAAGGGACAAAATTGCAATGTGGCAACTCTCACTTCATCTGTCTTAACGCGAGCTCAGTCTTTTGCTGATGTCCACAAAGATCAACTTCTCTGGGTATTACAACTGGCTCAAAGAAGAGGAGGGGACAACAAGAGACCGATGCTCATCAAAACCGGCTTGTAATCAGCACTTTACAAACCTGAACTTTTCTTTTTTTTTAAAAAGGAAAAAAAAATTGGATTAAAATGTACATTTCCTCTGCAGGAAAGCAAAACAATCAATAATAGAAGCCTTCAGGCCCACACCTATAAATCACCATGAAAGGCTGAACCGAAAACAAATTGTATGATGCGACAGCATGATAGTGCCATGTGCATAGTATATATGCGCCCCCAAAATATAGCTGCTGGCTTTTGAATAACAGTCAGAGCTGCTAAAAGTGAAGGCAGCCCTCTACACTTTTCTCTACCGGATTGATTTTCCATCTAGAGGATTTTCATAACTAATTATCGGTAAGCTTCCTGCGAAGCTTCTAAGCTACAAGGGGAACGTCTGCAGGAATGAGATGAAAGGCTCGGGGAAGGATCATAAACAAGAAGGATCCTAACCTTAACCCAAATTCAACCAGATTGAACGAGGAGCGATTATGGAAAGGAACATTAGGAGGGGGAAAAGATTCAGGGTAGCCATACCTTAGAATTTCCCAGGGTATATTTATAACATTAGAAGGTTATAGCTTTAGACTGGCAAGATTCTGTCTATTAGCTATAAGCTCATAAAGATCTATGGATCGAAGCGTGTTAAGTTCTTGTGGCTTAGAGCAAAGTTAGGGAAAACTCTACAAAACAAAGTACAGGTAGTCCTCAACATACGACCACAACTGCGCTCAAAAGTTTCTGTTGCCAAGCAAGACATTTGCTAAGTGAGTTTTGCCCCATTTTACCACCTTGCTTGCCATGGATGTTAAGTGAATCACTGCAATTGTTTAGTCAGTAATGTGGTTGTTAAGTGAATCTGACTTTCTCATTGACTGATCAGAAGGTTGCAGATGAGGATCACATGACCCTGGGAGACTGTGACCGTCATAAATATGAGACAGAAGTCAAGGGTTTGAATTTTGATTCCATGACCTTGGGGATGCTTCAATGTTCACGTGAAAAATGGTCACAAATCACCTTTTTCAGTGCCGTTGTAGCTTCAAATAACCACTAAACAAATGGTTGCAAGTTGAGGACAACCTATAGTTTTATTTAATTCTCTTACTTCTGAGCTAGAAGATCTCCAAAATCCCTTCCAGTTCTATTCTATTCTAAATATTATGAGTTTTTAAAGGAGGTAAAATTCTGCTTGTTTACCTTGGTTTTTCAACTTTTCATATGCATTGCTTTTAATCTGGCAGCTTTGGCTCGGCGAGATCAAGTCAATTGTTGTAGGAAATAGTTGGACCGCACTGAACAAAGTTAAAACAGCTTCGTTTGCAAAAGGAATACATTATCCCAGAAAACCCACTTCCCAAAACTCTAATCGTGTACACCTGGCAAGTTCCACCAAGTCAGTTTCATAACTCAAGACCTGAAGCCTGACTTGGGTGTATTTGCCAAGTTAGCTACAATTTGGACTCAGGTGATTTCACGTTTTAATACCAAGATAGGATTCCAACTGTGGTTTGTTGAATCATGGCAATCTGCTTACTAGGCAACACTAAATCATAACTGATGGGTTGATGCATTATTAGGTCAAAAAAAAAAAAACTCCTTTGCTTGATAACCCTGCTCTAAAGGACTTGTTTTCAAAGCAGATTTTGGGAATTTTAAGGGTGGTTTAAAGATCTGCTGGGGTGTTCGTTCCTTCCAACCCAACAGCATTTTTAAAAAGTTGAATATTTTACCTCAAGTCGCTTGAGGTAGGATTCTTTAATGCCTCAAAAGCAATGGGTGGTTCTGCATCTTCTGAGAGGGATGTTTTGGCTGCCCTCGTGTGCCCAGTCAACAAGACTATTCACAAACAGGGACTAAGTCAACACTCATAACCTCACAGTCCTGCTGGATTAGTTAAAAAGAGAAAGGATGTGTGTGTGTGTGTGTTGTGTGGAGCGGGGGAAAGAGGGACCCCCACAAAGCTAGTTTACATAAAGCAAGCTAAGCCACTTTTCCCTCATGGCTTTGGAAGGCAGCCATAATGGTGTAATTATCCACGATGACCTGGAAGACATTTTGTTTGTTTTTCCTTGAAAGTAAAACTCAGCCACTGTCTCTGGCCATAAAAGCCGAGGCATAAATTGTAATGGAGTCAGTGAATCAGCCTTAGTGGTATGTCTCCTTTCAGGGCTGTGATTTATTCAAAGAGGGTTCGAGTAACTTACAAGAGGCCCTGCCATTATGCCTTAACGTTTGGGAGCTGATGGGAGCATTAAGGCGCTGCGGTCCGGAGGATGCAGAAAGCTTAAAACCCTGCTGCTTTTTCTTTTCTTTTTCTTTTTCTTTTTTTAAAAAAAACTTCTCTAAACTTTGCATGGCTCAGATGAATTATAGGTGGTTCCTTCTTCTGTAATTGTTGTGCTCTACCAGAATGAATTATTGACATTTCCACCAGTAGCCCTGCTTTAGTGTGGATCGTGCAGCTCTGAGCTATTGGGAGATTTGCTCAGATAACTGCTTAACTCTTGCTCTCTTGCCCAGTTTATCACTGGGGATGGTCCCACCCCATGAATAATTGTGGGATTCAGGTCCTGCCGTTGTGGTTGTCACTTTTACCTTAAAGGGCTAAGGGCCCTCCGGGGGTCTGCCTCTGAAATATTGATGGCCTGTTCCTTGATAGTCGCCAGTCTTAGCTTTTCTTGGAAGGATCACAAAATTTAACAAGAATGGAAAACTTATTAGAGTTTTCTAAGTTAGTTAGTTACAACAATTACTCAGTGGAACAACTTGCCTCTAGAAGTTGTAAGTGGTTAGAAAAAGTGATAGGAAAACATGTGGACTGAACTGTTTTTTATTAGGTATAACATCAGAAAAAACTTAATAAGCATAGGATATGTTTAATATTACACGTCTTAACAGCGGCAAGAATTGTGTTTTGAAGATATTGGGAAAATGAAGGAACACCACGAGATGAAGAGATAGTTAGGAAGATTGTGCAGAAATGGACAGACATACGCTGACGATCAAAACCGAAAGAAGACACAGAATATTATCAAGCATGGGACTTTATTTTACCAGTGGTTGGAAAAAGGGGGTGGAGAGTAAGAATGGAATTTGAATTGTTAAGCAAATGAAATAACCCAGACAATACAATGTTCATTAAGCACTAACAGAATCTAAAGAACAGAAAATCAATAAAATCTTAGAAGTTGTAGATGCTCCAACCCGGGAGGTGTTTAAGAAGAGATTGGACAGCCATTTGTTTGAAATGAACTAGGGTCTCCTGCTTGAGCAGGGGGTTGGACTAGAAGACCTCCAAGGTCCCTTCCAACTCTATTATTCTCTTATCCTAAGTGGGCCAGGTGAAGTACATGGACCCCTTAATTTCTTAATTTGTCCTTTCTGAGCCTCCCTTGTTTTCTGCAACCCAGAACGTCCTTTCTTTCCTCTTTTGTCATCCCTGCCTTGTTGTTTCCTGTCTCCCCCAACTGTCAACTCTGGATTGTAAAACCCTTCGGGACAGAACAGTATCACACGGGGTGTTTGTGTGTGTGATTATGCAGGCTGATGACACTTAATTATTCTGCTTGCCTGCTTCCCACAGCAGTTAGAGGGGTTAGTGCTATCATGTTTAATTTGCTTTGGATGAGAGAGTGCAGGGCGACCAAGGATGGCTTGATGTGACCAGCTTCAGATATGCAATTGGAAGATCGGAGGACGCAGGGCGGTTTCATTATCCCAGAAACATCGCCTTCTGACAACTCAGTTACTCCATTCCTTCACAATTACCTCTACATGTGCAGACACAGACGCAAATTTATATATTTAACAGAATACGTTGGAAGGGATCTTTTATTATTATTTATTATTATTATTATTATATTTATTATATTTTTATGCCGCCCAACTCCCAAAGGACTCTGGGCGGCTTACAACATGAATAGCAATAGCACTCAGATGTTATACGCTGCTTATCAGAGCTTTACAACATGCTTTCTAACCACATGTAGGTTAATTAACTTATCGATGTAATCAAATCACAGATCCCATCACTACAGCTGGCTGTGTTGTGAATGACCTCTAATCAAAATTATAACTTATCTATCCTTTCCCTATTTTATTTCCTTCTCATTGATTATCAAGCTCCTTATCATTTGAACATGATGCTACTCCCGATCTTTGAAAGTTTGTTGTAGTAAGTGTGATGGGGTCACTTTGAGGATGAACCAAATTCCTTCCTTCCTTCCTTCCTTCCTTCCTTCCTTCCTTCCTTCCTTCCTTCCTTCCTTCCTTCCTTCCTTCC
>JANHGC010004378.1:206039-221107 GCA_027560395.1 Boaedon fuliginosus | reverse complement strand
TCTCTCTGTATCTTCCTGGTGCATCTGCATGTCTTGAGAACTCACTCCCCCCCACCCCAAGCATTCTAGAGGCCAAAAAGACCTGTTTTTTGGTCCCAAACGGGCTGTTTTCATCCATTCTTTTTGTCTCTTGGGGCAAAAATGGGCTGTTTTTAGCCAAAACTGGCATTTTTGACCTCTAGAATCCTTCTGGGGGCGGGAGAGTGAGTTCCCAGGGCATGAAGATACCCCAGGAGGCCAAAAAACGAGTGAAAATTACCTGGTTTTTTGGCCTCCTGAGGTCTCCGCAGTTCGCATTTTCAGCCTCCTATAGTCAACATTCGGAGTATAAGACACACCCAGATTTTCACCCTCTTTTAGGGAGGAAAACAGTGCTTCTTATACTCCGAAAAATACCGTAGTTTCTTGGTATTTTATATAGACAAACTTTTTAACCTTCCCTCCAACATACATATCGAAAGAGCAATTTTGGAGGGAAAAAAAAGTGGCTTGTTTTTGATTTTCTTTCATTTGCATACCTGTTATAAGACATATTGCTTTCAGAATGATGAAGAACTCCTTTGCAAATTACTACTGAGCCCTGTGGGGAGAGCCGAACAAATGGGTCTGCTCTCCACCACCTAACAATCTAGGGTTTTCAGATCTCCTGGAGGAGCAGAAGAAATTCAAACTCCTTCCAGAGCAACATTTGCTTTGTTTTGAGAGAAATGCATCCCACTGAGTTGAACACAGGTCAAGGGAGAAAAAACAAGTAGCAGAATAACAGAGTTGGAAATAAATGACCTTGGAGGACTTTTCGTCCAACCCACTGCTCAGGCAGGAAACTCTATACCTTCACAGACTCCTACATGTTATAAATCTACCATTACACCAAGATTCTGTTCTTCAAACTATTTTGATGGTGCCTTCAATTTCTTCAGAAAGTCTTTCTGTAGGAATTTGAATGCGTCCAGATTCAGATGTATGGAATTACACTGTAGGACTTGTGTTTAGGATGGAAACTTCCAATTGTCCAAGATGGAAGAGGGTTGGAATAGAAAATAGATTTTCCAAGATTTTCTCTTTTTCTCTTTGCTTCCAGGTTTAACCTCTAGTCCAATAATGCCATAATAAGTCTCCCATCCAAATACTAAATGTATTACACCCAGCTTAGCTCCTCAGAATAGCTATGAGTAGAATGGAATAGAATAACAGAGTTGCCAATAACAGTTTCAGTAGATGAATGGCTTTTAAATAGTCAACTTCTTATTTCTGCAGAATTACAGAATACAGAATAACAGAGTTGGAAAGGGACCTGGGGTGGCTGAGAATCTCCCTAGACATCAAGGGACCTTGGAGGTCTTCTAGTCCAACCCCCTGCTCAGGGAGGAAACCCTATACCATTTCAGACAAATGGTTATCCAAGCTCTTCTTAAAAAAAACTTCCGGTGTTGGAGCATTTACAACTTCTGGAGGCAAGTTGTTCCACTGGTTAAACTACTGTTCCAGTAGCTAGTATCTTCAGGGCTTGAAATGCAGCAAGGTGAGATTACCTTCTTGTTCTCAAACTCTGTGGGCATTCTCAATCTCACACAGGGTCCTTAGACTTACTCTTTACTAATTAAGAGATGGGGTTATTTATGGTTATAATAGTTGGGGGACATTGACATTTTGAGTCCAAATATGTTCATTTGTGTTCATGTGTGGGGATTTAGAGATAGTGCTTCTACGGTGTGACAAAGGTTATGTTCAAATTTAGGCCAATCACTGTCAGAAGTTATGAATATAAAATGAAGCAGAAATACCATAGAGATATAGAGTTTCTCTCTCTCTCTCTCTCTCTCTCACACACACACACACAAACACACACACACAAACCACAAACATGCACATACATTTCTTGGAGCTCTTGCGGAAAACCTAGGATAAAAATCTAACGAACTACACTAAATAACACAAGAACAGATGGCATTTGAAGATTAATCAGCAGCTATGTAAGAATATCCATTTAAGTTTGTTATCCTTGTTGGATATGCTGTTGTACCCTCCTGATAGCAATGCCAAGCCTGTGGTCTAGACTCCCCATTTATGGTTTAAAATTGGCATGCAGGGAGAAAGTTCTCCCATTGGTCCATCCCCTAAAACTTGACTCAAGGATTTATTTAATACTACTAGCTTTGGAGTTAGACCCCAATATAATATTTGCTGAGACCACCTAATTAGATCTGGAACCACCCCATTACTTAGACCTGTGATGGCGAACCTATGGCACGCATGCCAGAGGTGGCATGCAGAGCCTTCTCTCTGGGTATGCATGCCATTGCCAGCTGCATTTCTGGTTTGATGCATGCCAGCCAGCTGGCCTTTGGGGCTGCCGAAGTGCCAGAAAACGGTCTGAAAAACAGGCCATTTTCCAGCCGGTTTTCTGGCTTTTTCTAGCCCGTTTTTTGGCCTCTTTCTGGGCCAAAAACAGCCTGGAAAATGGCCAGGAAAATGGCCAAAAACGGTCCAAAAAACCTCTTGAAAATGCCCCCCAAAATGGCCCAAAATAGTAAAAAAATAGGCATGCATGCACCAGCCAGCTGGTCTTCAGATGCATGTGCATGCATGCACATTCTGGTATGGACACTTGGTGCCGAAAAGATTCGCCATCACTGACTTAGACCGTCCTGCCTTTCTCTACATGAAAATCGCCAACCGAGGCATCCCTCCATCATAATTTAATTTAAAAAATAATAATAATAATCAGAACTTTGCAGAATCAACAATCTTGAGATGAACTTTAATGTGCTAATAGCACTTCACTGCTATGGCTGTAGGCTGAGTATGTTATATAGCAGCAAATATTCTTCTGGTAGCTTTTTATCACAATAGCAATAGAGAAGGGGGCAAATACACCCCCCACCCCCACCATCCACAAAGGTTGATGTTTCTGGAATCTTCCTTCAGGCTGGAGAGAAACGGGCGTATTTAGAGCAAAGCACAGTCATGACTGATATTCGAACCTGTCTTTCAAACCTAGAATTGGTCTCCTGCTTTCCGTGGTTTATATAAACGTGCCTCCACGGAGCTAATGGACTTTGATGGGAAGAAGAATTAGCTTCTTTTGTTCTTCATCCCTTTCCCGTGTTTTAGTTCCTCTGACTTTGTGTGAAGTGGATCACGCAGAGACCAAGGAAGGACCTGTACAGATTTTCACTGTTCTCCTAAACAATTACTTAATAACAGGGGGAAATGATTAATAGATATTCATTTCTTGTTAAGAAGAACCCAATTTCATTTAGTGTTACGGACCCATTTCTTCAGATACACCGTGACCTGTGTTCCTGAGGTGGTAGGTTATGGTATGACCTTATATTCCAGATTTTATGGGATTTATGACTACTTACTGAATACACCGCAGAAGATGGCAGATCTGAGCCCTGCTTTGGACAGATGGCTATGCTTCAAAACATTAGAACCAAGCAAGAGCCTTGGTGGCGCAGTGGTTAAATGCAGCACTGCAGTCTCTGCTGACTTGTTCAGCAGGTTGTCCACTGGGCTGTGCCTTGACAAATACAGGTGGCCCTCAACTTTCTGACAACCAAAGTCAACAGGGAAGCCGGATTCACTTACCAACTGTGTTACTAATTTAACCCTTGCAGTGACTCGGTTAGCAACCGGTGGCCAGAACAATTGTATAACTCAACACATGTCTCGCTTAACCGCAGAAATGTTGGGCTCAGTTGTGGCCATAAATCAAGGACTACCTGCATAAACTTTCAAAGGTGTCACAGGCCACTATAAATATCGTATCATTACTAAAGTCGTTTTGTGATAATTTGGACTTAGCCTGCTACATACCGGGTTTCCCTGAAAATACAACCTCTCCTGAGACCTACCTTGAGTTTGACACATGCATCCAATATACGTGCACCCAATATACGTGTGACCCTAACTAATAGGTTAGTCAGTGGATGACATCCCATGAAAATAAGACCTGGTGCCTTTTTTTGGTGGCAAAATAATATAAGACAGGGTCTTATTTCCGGGGAAAACACAGTAAATGCAGTTAGGGCGTGCAAACCATGGTTTGCAGCAGTGTGCAAAGCCAGTCTATGGATGCAAAAAGTCACCTATGCCTCAGGTATAGCATGTAAGTTTTCAGCGTGCTTAGCTGGAAAGATTGATGGGACATCTCAAACTCCTCGTCTGGCAGACTTAATGACATTATTAGAGAAAGATCTTGTTCTCCCCCGAACGCAGCGTCTAAAGTGCTTAAGCGGATTAAAATCAATGTCTGAAGGCCACTTAACTGGATTTCTACTACTGAGTGTTAACGTTTGCGTGAGCCTTTGGTGCAGTCTACCAGCTAGTCCAAGCTTGGCAGGATGCCAGACCGTTTGACAATGGGTGTTGTTGCCCACTTAGAAGGGAGGTCTCTCAATGCTAAACGTGCGATGATCGCAAAATATCGCAGCTCCGTTCTGTGATCTCTGCATGTCCTGCCCCCGTGTAGTTGACGGCAGGCTAATGTGACTTTTGATCGTGCTTTGAATGGGAAACCAAAGTAGGCAAAGTTTAAATTCTTAGCTCAAGAAATGCGTTACCCCATATCCTATGGTCATTGTTTTCATCCCCCCCCTCTGCTATATACTGACTGAATAATTGCATGCCTAAGAGCTAGGTTTGCTTCAATAACTCTAATGGTCCATCAAATCTAGTAGAAGTACTGTAATATTTTTTTGATGCAGGACTTGACAATATTAAGCTGCTTATATTCTCAAACAATCCAGATATAACCAGCCGTTCTTCCCTCGAATTAAAACTGAGCTTTTCCTTTCAGCCATCCTTGTATCCTTTTGGGTTTACACCGTGTTATTATGATGGTCGAAACCATGTAAAAAATATGCTGAGACTCTAGAAAGAGTGCAGAGAAGAGCAGCAAAGATGATTAGCGGGACAGATGATTATTTCTGTCCCATGGGGAAGATTGATCTTAGATTTTTTTTTTTGAGACTCTAAGAGGTGGGAATTTGTAATGCCCATCTCACTCACAGATACCGGTGCAAAAAAAAATGAGGATTGGAATATGTCTATCTTGCATATTCAAATTGGCTTTATTACTGGAAGCTTGTGCATTTTTTTTTAAAAAAAATCCCACTTTATTCCCTATTTCAAGATCTTGCATTGTTCTGCCATCACTCTTACATAAGTCTCTGCAGAAGAGAGGTGCTCAATATTGAATATTTTCTTTTGCATTTCGGCAGCCTTAGCGGCGTAGGAATGGAGGAGTAATATTAAAAAATAAAAAAAGTTTTATTTGGATTGAGACTGTTCTTTATCCTTGATTCCTTTTGAAACATTTAAAGAGACACTTTCTCATTTTTTTGTATTTACATGGCAGCCCAAAACAGCTCCGAAAAGGACTTTTGGATCCATTACCAATGAACAGGTAATTACATACCCCACATTCAAATATTCACTCCCCTCTCCTTTGTGGTTCTTTAAATGTGGTCAAATAATTGTTCTTTGGATGGGACCCCCATCATTTTTCAAAGAGGGAAGAGTGGGTGCTGAAACATGACCGAAATGTTTTGATACGTTTGAGATTGTGAAGGTAAGTGCGCATTTCAATAAGTCCATGTGCATTGTAACACCTTGAAAGAATCTCCGTAGTAAATTAAGTTCTGGGTTCTGCATGACATCTGATATCAGAGCTTCATGATAGTTGCATGCACATCACTAAATGTCACCCAAAAGCCCCTCCTTTGACGACTGGAGTAGGCTCCCTCGCTGAAAATAATTATATTTCAGGTAATGTGAACCCTCTGTGATGTGGTGTCTCTCCTTCGTCGTGACTGGGTGTTGCTTCCTGCAGCCGTTATCAAATTATCAATATATATTCTGATCACGAAGATCGCCACGCATTAGCTGATCGGTGCCATATCAAGACTGTAGAACTCGTTTTTCAGTGATATCCATTGATGTCTTTTCACACCCTTGGTTATCCAGGCAGTACTTTTTTCCCCCCTTCCTCTTAAATGAAATCTAAATGAAATATCGGAGCAATCTTGTCTCGGATGATGGGGTGTAAATTTTGCCATCCTGCATATAAAGAAGGAGAAAGCCCGACAAATCCCAGTTTAAATTATTTTGCAATATATATATATATTTACTGTTCGCTTGCTTTTATACATGTTTGCCATTACACATTAACACCCATTTACTGTCAAGTTCCTGTATGTGCATATCTATATGTACAGATTTACAGATTAGCAGAGTTGGAAGGGACCTTGTAGGTCATCTAGCCCAACTCCCCGCCCTAGCAGGAGACCCTACACCATTTCTGACCGATGGCAGTCCAATCTCTTCTTGAAAGCCTCCAGGGATGAAGCTCCCACGACTTCTGAAGGCAACTTCTGTTCCATGGGTTGATTGTTCTCACTGTCAGAAAAGATCATTATTTCTAAGTTGAGTCTTCCCTTCCTTTATTCCTTGTCTGGCCTTCAGGTGCTTTGGAAAATAGCTTGACCTCTTCCTCTTTGTAGCAGCCCCTCAACTATTGAAAGACTGCTATCCTGTCCCCCCTGGTCCTTCTCTTCACTAGACTAGCCATGGCCAGTTCCTGCAACCGTTCATTGTATGTTTGAGCCTCCAATCCCCTAATCCTCTTGGTTGCTCTTCTCTGCACTTTTCCTAGAGTCTCAACGTCTTTTTTATAGTGTGGCGACCAAAACTGGATGCAGTACTCTAGATGAGGTCTTACAGGTAGTCCTTGACTTATAACAGTTCATTTAATGACCATTTGAAATTACAAATTACATGATGCCCTTTTTGTGACCTTCTGACAAGCCGAGTTCAATGGGGAAGCCAGATTCATTTAACAACCATGTGGCTAATTTAATAACCACAGTGATTCACTTATAACAGCCTTGGCAAGGGAAGATGTAAAATAAGGCAAAACTCACCTAACAAATGCCTTGCTTAACAACAGACATCCGGGGCTCAATTTTGGTTACAAATTGAGGATTACTTATATATAAGAGCCTCGTGGCGCAATGGTTAAATGCAGCACTGCAGCCTCTGCTGACTTGTTCAGCAGATTGTCAGATCGAATCTCAGCAGGCTCAGGGTTGACTCAGCCTTCCATCCTTTCTAAGGTCGGTAAAATGAGGACCCAGATTGTTTGGGGGGCAATAGGCTGACTCTGTAATCACTTGGGGAGTGTTGTAAAGCTCTGATAAGCAGTATATAAAATCTGAGTGCTATTGCTATCTCTGTTGCAAGCTGCCCAGTGTCCTTCGGGAGTTGGGCGGCATAAAAATGTAATTAGTACTAATAGTAATATATGTGTTGCAATGCACTAATATAGTCGCTTAAATGTTTTCCCCATTTCAAACTGTTTTCTTCTCTCTCTCCTGCTTTCCCTACAAGTATTTTGAAATCTCAAAAAGAAGTGTGTGTGTGGGGGGGTGTTATTGCATCACAAGTTTCCTGCCCTAGTTGAGAATTACACGGCTAAGAACAGACACAGGGCAAGCCTTTTTTTTCCCTGATACCTTTTTTTTAAAGGAAAAAAAAAATAATAATTGATGTCTCTCATCCTCTGTGTTTGTGGAAAAACAAAATGGAGAGCTTCTGCCTGAATTAAACATCTCTGGGCTGTAGTTGCAGAGCTAAAGACAGAATAATCAATGCGTGATTGTCAGATTGCATACAAATAAAGGAGCATAAGGAAGCTCTCTCTCTCTCCCACTTTTGTGAGGTTTCTTTTCTTTTCTTTTTTTACCAATTTCCCAAGCAAAAGGAAACAAAACACCTGCAGTCATAACTCAGGAGCCTTGCAAGCAAATAAATATTTTTTTAAAAAATAAAAAAAAAATGCACCAGGAAAAAAATGTGCCTACAATTTTCAAACTATTTACTGTAGTGCGTAAGTCCTTCTGAAGTAACAACGATGACTTTGAAGCAAAGAGGCTGACTGGGGTTTTATTTTATTTTATTTTTTGTGACCTGGTTGACTACTAGAGGGACGTGATTCATGTAAACATGGCCTTCGGTGTAGGCCGTCCAGCCATAAATGATCCCTCGCGGTGGGATTGGCTATCAAAATTCAGCAAAAGATAAGAGAGGCAGGCCAATTAGCAGAGGCGCGAACAGGAAAGACGCAACAAGAGCTGGATATGATCAAATGTTGGATAGATTGAGTTTACCTTGGGGACTGAAGAGTTGGAAGCTGAGAACCAAGTGGCAACGTTAAATCAAACCACATAAGGATGACTCCTAAAGGATAATTGCTCATTTAGAATAACATAGTCACTCATTTTCAGCAGACGGCAGTAGCTAACCAGTCCTGGCTGAACTTGGAAGATAAGCAGGGTCAGACCTGGTCAGTTTTGGGATGGGAGACTGCAGAAAGCAGCCCATCACAAAGCAGTGGTGAATTACTTCTGAGTCACTTCAGGCACCAAGAAGTGAGCTTCACATGAGGGCTTTGTAATTTTTTTTGCTATTCTAGTACAGCTGGCTTAGCTTCAGCTGCCTCCAAGCATAGTCTTTGCAACCATCCTTGTTGTTTTGCACTGAGTAGATGTTTACGAGACTGGATGGTACCTGGCCAAAATGCTCTCCAACAAGACTCATAGTTGATCCTGTTTTACACTGCAGTAGGTGTGCACTCCCCAGAACTGGTCGCTGGTGCCGATCAGGTTTGTGGCCTTTGCTGTAGACTACGAAACCTTGGGCCTCTCTGGTCTGGATTTGCAGGGTTGTGTTACTCCAGGAAACAACAGCTAGGAAGAGCGAAGAAGGAATGAGGATGCCCTCCGTTCCTCCTTCTCTCTTTTCACCTCTGTCTTTGGTGTTCCTCCCTTCTCCCTCTCGCCTTTGTTTGTGGTGGCAGTGTTCCTTTGGGTGCCTGTCAGCACCATTTTCCATCATTCACAGAGATGCTATTGATGAATACTAATCACTCCTTTCTCCTTAGGGCAAAAAAAGTGTTTGCTAGGGTTTCTTTTTCTCCTCTCTCCTTTCCTTTAGAAGAAAAAAAAAGTAAATGAGGAGAGGGATTTGACATTCCCAGCTTAATACATCCATCTGGAGTGAAAACCTTTATTTCCCATTCATTCTACCCAAACGTTATTCTTGTATACTATCTGAAGAATTTACTTCTACTTATTGAGTTTAGTAGGACAAGGAGAGACCCATGCCATGAGCCACAAGACCTACGTCTGGTTCCTTATCACTCTTCGTACATTTATAATGATTGCATTATTTGTAATATAGAATGACAGAATTGGATGGGACCTTGGAGGTCTTCTAATCCAACCCCCTGCAGAAAACCCTACACCACTTCAAACAAATGGTTATCCAAAAAGTTCTTAAAAACTTGCAGTGTTGGAGCATTTACAACGTCTGGAGGCAAGTTGTTCCACTGATTAATTGTTCTCAATGTCAGCAAATTTCTCCTTAGTTTTAGGTTGCTCCTCTCCTTGGTTAGTTTCCACCCATGGCTTCTTGTCCTGCCTTGGGGTGCTTTGGAGAATCGCTTGACTCTCTCTTCTTTGTGGCAGCCTTTAAAATATCAGAACACTCCTATCATCTCACCCCTAGTCCTTCTTTTCATCAGACTAGACATACCCAGTTCTGGAATATCTGGAATGCTGATTTTTACCGCAGCCATGAAAGGCATTCTGATTTTAAAACAAAAACAAAAAAAAATCCCAGAGATGTTGAACGGTCTTTATCTTGATTTGCTTGCAACACTCCTACCCAGTTCAGTTGCAATTTTGCCCATTTCTGTTCCCCACCAAAAGTTCCTGGCAATTTGTACTTTTTTAAAAAATAAAATAAAATAAAAATAGGACAACCCATGAATATGGCAAATATTTAATGACAAAGAATATTCAATGACTAGGGGAATCGTGTTCAGAAAATAGCTGGCAGTCAGATGTTAGATATGCAAAGCAGCTGTACTGTGTGACTGAGGACAGCTGTATTGCCTGGAGTCTCATATTCATCCATCCACAAGTTCTTCCAACTTAAAGATGCGTCACGTCATTAGGCTTTTTTGGAGTTGGATGGGAGTTAGGGAACATTTAAAAAGTTGAAAAGTGCTGCAAAAGCTCCTTTTTTGGGGGTGGGTGGGGGGCGAGAACGTTTCAAGCTCCCGTTACGAAGCTTAAGGAGACAATTAAAAAGGTTGAAAAGATTAAAAACCTCCCTCAAGTGAAGCTCGACTCTCGGTGACCTTATGGACCTGACTTGGGTTTTGTTGTTTGTTGGGTTTTTTTTCCTTGGCAATGCTACACAATTATTGCTTTTGTTCTTCTCAACTGGCTTGTCTAGCCTACAGCCTTGGTATCTTCTGGTGGGCAGTCATCCCAAAAGAGCTTGTGTCTGACTTTGCTTAGCTCTTTTTTTTTTAACATTAGCCAAGTTTAGTTCAGTTCTGCCACTTGCTAGAACCAGCTGCTTTGCTAGGAGGCCACTTGGGGTGTATTGAATCCTGGGCTAACATTTTGAAGCCTTTGGTTGTATGTGGCCGAAGATAAAGCTTTTAGATCAAAGGGGACATCCGTGCCTGAAAACCTTCCACTAATACATATATATACACACTGTTCAAATGAGGTGGTCATTGTTCTCTGTTATCGTATAAGGTTTCCATGATTCTTGCTAAATACCACTATTTCTTCTTTAGCAAAGATGGTAGTTAAATGTCCAAGGTGTAAACAGGACGAACCCATCACTCAAAAGATACGCAGTTCATGCTTGGATGACATGATAGACATAGCTTATGGTTAGTTGTGAACATGACTGATGGCAAACAGCTGTCTCGTTTGATGCTTTTCAACTTCCAGCTACCACCAATGAAATAAACAAAACCAAGGATACAGCTGATTATTTTAATGTCAGTCCTTGGTTAGTGAGGGTAGTATTCAGGGTTTGTTGATGCAGTAAGTTTTTAAAAAGTCTACAACAGATGTCTGATGTATCAGATTTTTATCTACAATTAACCATCATGTTTGTTGATAAGCCCATGAGATAACGGGAAGGAACTGCTTGGATAGAGGAGACCACAAGCTATGCTTGTCATGTTATCAACATATCTGCATCAATGAATGCAGATTTGTGGCGTTTTGCATTTCCACCAAATACTGTCAAGAAGAGGTCTTTCTTAATTGGCTTTCTCCTTCCTACCCCCTCTTAATGAATGTAGTTTAAAGGAGTGGTTCTCAACCTTTACTTTACCATGGACTTCCTTTAGATAACTTTGGTGGTACCGATCATGACCATGGACCACCAAAACGTAACTCAATATTTAAATCATAGTATTTCTTCAAGCCTACTTGGACCCCCTGTGGTAACATTGTATCCCCCCATGGGTCTGTGGACCACAGGTTGAGAACCACTGGTTTAAAGTCTTTCTGTACCTTATTTTCAGAATTGTCTATATCCAACAGACCAGGGGTCCCCAACCTGTAGGCCACGGCCCAATATTGGTTCCTGGCCTATTCGTGACTAAGCCGTGTGAGTGGCTGGCTGGTGCATGTGTGTGCATGCACACAGTCCCACTCACATGAGCATCACAAGGGCTCATGGCTCCACTCACATCACATGAGCAACGGGCGCTCACATACACGTGTACGTGCCTGCCCCTCCACAAAACCAACCCCTCTTTCCCCGGCCCTACTCTGGGCCATCAACTCAGAAAGATTGGGGAACTCTGCATAATTATCTCATGGATAATTATCTCATGGATATTTTTTAAATCAGAAACACCCTATTATTTATTGCCATTTTAGTAAGCATGTTGTTCCTCAATTATCCCCACTTCCTAAGCTTTTCAAAACTCTAGATGGTCCTTTGGAAAAGATACTGATGAATGTCAGTCCATTAAGTGGTAGAGATAATGAAGGCGGGGTATGTATGCGGTTCCTGTTTCCCCTGACATTCCTAAGAGGGATAATCAACAGAATTTCAAGCCCACATATGATTCAGGAATGAATACCAGGTCATTGTTTAAATAACTGATGTCAAATTATCCGTGGATATTTCGAAAGCTAAGAATATATTTAATTCAAAGCATAACAGCCTGCGATTACACGTGGAATCAATTCATAATCATAGTTTACTAAAGAAGATGACCCATGGAATTAAGATGGATTTGTTTCCAAGGTCACAAGTCTTTCAACTTGCATCTTCTTTGGCCTTACACCAAAGCATAAACATATGTGGGGAAATTCAGATTGATATCTTTCAGTGGGGCAGGGGAGGCATATTGTGTATATAATAGATCAATGCAGTAATATATTCCCTTCTCTCTTTCTGTGGCTTCTAGGGTCAAAATGTATTTGGACTTGATATAATTGAAACACCCGAAGGAGACAAGTGGCCCCAGTTGATAGTGCAGCAAATTCTCGATAGGGAGCAGAAGGACACCTATGTGATGAAGATTAAAGTGGAGGATGGTGGAAACCCTCCGAGATCCAGCACGGCCATTCTCCAAGTCACCGTCACTGATGTGAATGACAATCGCCCGGTCTTCAAGGAGAACGATATCGAAGTCAGCGTTCCTGAAAATGCACCCGTGGGCACCTCCGTTTCTCAACTTCATGCCACTGATGCCGACTTGGGATCCAATGCCCAGATTCACTTTTATTTTAGCAGCCAGATCTCCAGCTTGGCCAAAAGGCTCTTTGCCATCGATAACATCACTGGCCTTATCACCGTCAAGGAGCCCTTGGACCGGGAGGAATCCCCGGTACACAAATTAACCGTTTTGGCAAGCGATGGCAGCTCCACGCCCTCCAGAGCTACCGTAACCGTGAATGTCACAGACATCAATGATAACATCCCCTCAATCGACACGAGGTACATTATCAATCCAGTGAACGGCACTGTGCTGCTGTCCGAGAAAGCACCACTCAATACTAAGATTGCCCTGATTACCGTCATGGATAAGGATGCGGATCTTAATGGCAAAGTTACTTGCTTCACAGACCACGATGTCCCCTTCCGATTAAAGCCGGTGTTTGATAATCAGTTTCTCCTGGAGACAGCCACCTTCTTAGACTTTGAGGCCACCAGAGAATACGCCATCAAAATAGTGGCCTCGGATTCAGGGAAGCCGCCCTTGAACCAATCTGCGATGCTGCTGATCAAAATCAAAGATGAAAACGACAACGCCCCGGTGTTCACGCAACCCGTCATCGGGCTCTCCATTCCCGAGAATAACGCTCCTGGAACCCAGCTGACCAAGATAAGCGCCACCGATGCCGACAGCGGCCGCAACGCGGAAATCAGCTACATGCTGGGATTGGATGCTCCCCCTATTTTCAACCTGGATCGCCGTACGGGCATCCTGACAGCCGTGAGGAAGCTGGATAGAGAAAAACAAGATCGGTATTCCTTCACCGTGCTGGCTAAAGATAACGGCATGCCACCGTTGCAAACCAACGCGACCGTGACTGTTTCTGTTTTGGACCAAAATGACAACAGCCCTGCTTTCACACACAACGAATACAACTTCTACGTGCCGGAAAATCTACCCATGTACGGCACCGTTGGTCTGATCACGGTGACAGATGCAGACTCTGGAGAAAATGCGATAGTGACCTTGTCTATATTAAATGGCAAAGATAATTTCATTATCGATCCTGTCACTGGAGTCATAAGACCGAATATTACTTTTGACAGGGAGCAGCAAGGATCTTATACTTTTCAGGTGAAAGCAGTGGACGGGGGCAGGCTACCGCGCACCTCCACGGCTAAAGTGACTATCAATGTTGTCGATGTGAATGACAACAGGCCTGTTTTTGTCATTCCTTCCACCAACTACTCCTATGACTTGGTTCCGATGTCTGCTACTCCGGGCTCCGTAGTGACAAAAGTGTTTGCTGTGGACAATGATACTGGGATGAACGCTGAGCTGCGCTATAGCATTATTGGTGGGAATTCGCGAGGGTTGTTTATGATCGATCAGTTAACGGGCAACGTCACCTTGAAGGAGAAAGTCATCTCAGCAGATCATGGATTGCACAGACTGGTAATCAAAGTCAACGATTTAGGGCAGCCTGAATCTTTATACACCATAGCATTAGTGCACTTATTTGTGAATGAAACCGTCACCAACGCATCCTACGTGCAAGAGTTGGTGCGCCGCAACATGGAAACACCAGTCGGCCAAAACGTCGGGGATGGAGACATTACCCCACAAACCAATGACTATGTCAAAATCATCATTGCCATCATTGCAGGCACCATGACAGTGATACTGGTCATTTTTGTGACAGCTCTGGTCCGTTGTCGCCAAACTCCCAGGCACAAAGTGGTCCAGAAAAGCAAGCAGAGTGGCGAGTGGGTTTCCCCAAATCAAGAAAACCGTCAGATCAAGAAGAAGAAGAAGAAGAAGAAGCGGTCTCCCAAAAGTCTTCTTCTAAACTTTGTGACCATTGAAGAATCGAAGCCTGACGATCCCAGCCATGAGCACATCAATGGCACCTTGGACATTCCGGTAGAGCTAGAAGAACAGACTATGGGGAAATATAACTGGGCCACCACGCCAACCACTTTTAAACCTGACAGTCCAGACTTAGCAAAGCACTACAAGTCTGCCACTCCGCAGCCCACATTTCAGATTAAACCTGAGACTCCAGTACCCCCGAAGAAACACCACGTCATACAGGAACTGCCTCTGGATAACACATTTGTGGTGGGTTGTGATTCCCTCTCCAAGTGTTCTTCCAGTAGCTCGGACCCATACAGTGTCTCCGAATGCAGCTGTCAAGGAGGGTTCAAGCCTCCTGGCTCTGTTCACACCAGGCAGGTAAGAACAACTTCAGTTTTACATCTTTTCCTTTGCTTTGCCACCCTCCCTCCTTTCTGATTTAGTTTCGTCCTTGTGTTGCATGCTGCCCCTTAGAATGTGGATAAATGATAGATGATAGGTAGACAGATAGACAGATGCTAGATGGATAGATGGGTGGATCAATAGATAGATCGATAGATAGATGATACAGAGAGAGAGAAAGAGAGAGAGAGATGATAGATAGATAGATAGATAGATAGATAGATAGATAGATAGATAGATAGATAGATAGATAGAT
>JANHGC010004378.1:177086-192060 GCA_027560395.1 Boaedon fuliginosus | reverse complement strand
AAAACACATATTCCCATATGTGGTCCCAAATAATTTTATGGTTGGTGGTCACCACAACAGGAGGAACTGTATTAAAGAGTCACGGCATTAGGAAGGTTGAGAACCACTGTTGTAGGTCATCGAGTCCAACCCCCTGCCCAAGCAGGAGAGTTTTAATCGCTCTCGGGAATCGAACCGCCGAGCTGCCCGACCTCAGTGGTACGCAAGCCCAGCACCTTACCCCGTGAGCCACCGTCTTTGTGGTGGCAAAACAAGGGAAGGCACGAACGGCAGGGCTAAAAGCAAAAGGAAGGCTGTGGAATGTGGGTTCAAGGAAAGGCCAAAGTGAAATCTTTCGCCAAGTGTAATGTGGGAATGGCCCCGCGAGACAGGAAGGAGAGGGAAGAGAGGCTGCCTAGGGAACGATCAGATAAGAGGCGTCTTGGCCCACAGTTACGTAACAGGCTGAGAAAGTAAAATTAAAAATAATCGGGCAGCGAGGGAGATTGCGGGATATTTGAAGTTGCAAGACTCTGTTCATGCAGCTTTACAGTAAGAATGGGACTTGGCTCACCTGGCCACGTTTCCTCCCTGGATCAACTGAGACGTTTAACCCTACGCTATATTTTAAAAGGGATTGCAGTTCTAATTTATTTAGAATAGCCTCCTCTTGGTTCTGCCCTCAGAAACCCAAAATTAATGGAGGTGAATGGTTCAGGTAATTTGCTTCGAGTGTCAAATCCATGCACCTAAAATGTAAAATTATTTTTTTATATATATAATACCTGCTGTATCCCACTCTCCCAATGCTGATCTGTTTGGTCTAGTGGTCAAGGCACCAGGCTAGAAACCAGGAGACCGTGAGTTCTAGTCTCACCTTAGGCATGAAAGCCCACTGGGTAACTTTGGCCCAATCGCCAGGAGACCGTGAGTTCTAGTCCCGCCTTAAGCATGAAAGCTGGCTGGGTGGACTTTGGGCCGGTCACTTTCTCCCAGTTCAACCCACCTCACAAGATTGCTGTAGTGGGGAAGTAGGAAGTTTAACAGATGAAGAGAGTTGGAAGGGGCCTTGTAGGTCATCTAATCCAACCCCCCGCCCAAGCAGGAGACCCTACACCATTTCTGACAGATGGCAGTCCAGCCTCTTCTTGAAAGCCTCTAGGGATGAAGCTCCCACAACCTCTGAAGGCAACTTCTGTTCCATGGGTTGGTTGCTCTCACTGTTGGACAATTCCTCCTTATTTCCAGGTTGAATCTCTCCTTGTTCAGTTTTCACCCATTATTCCTTGTCTGGCCTACTTGTGCTTTAGAAAATAGCTTGACCCCTTCCTCTCTGTGGCAGCCCCTCAAATATTGGAAGACTGCTATCCTGTCTCCCCTGGTCCTTCTCTTCACTAGGAAGGGTTACTAGTAGTAGCAATGTTCACCAACTTGAGTTATTAATAAACATGATAAAAGTGGGATATAAACAATAAGGATTTGGGTTTTTTTTTTAAACATACCTGGGTTCAGACAGGTAGATAAAATGGGCATGTAGGCTGACGTTTATTGGAGCTGTCTAAGCACAGAATTAACATGTCGTCCCTCTTTCGATTTCTCCCTCCCTCTCAGGTGGCCATTGAGAGGATTTTGATCTCTCATTTCCCCATACCTGGCTCAAGATACGGACTTTTAGAACACCTGGCTGGCCTTCTTATGGATCCCATAGGCTGAAGCAGTACATACGAGAAGAACATAGCTGTCGCTACAGCGCCATCTCGTGGGACCTTCACGACACAACGAGCCTCAGAACTTTCTTTAGCTCCGGCGGTGGGGCCAGAAGGCTTATAAAACCTGGTTTGCAGTTGAGGAAAACGATTTATGTCGGTGAAATGCATCTGCGAAGACATACGTGCCTTGGCAGGGTAGGGAGGAGGTCTTTGGCATGGAAACCACACCCTGGTGTCCTCTCTTTACTGAAGAAAAAAAATAAGAGAATTGAACCGTGGGAGGAACTGGGTGGAAACTCCTTACGGGATAGGAAAACGACCCGAAATGTACTTGAAACAGAAGAAAAAAAACTTCACCGGTGCAGAACGCAAAGTTCTGCCTCTGGTCTTGGGCAGGAACCTTTCCAGACGTCGCAGGAATCAGATCTGCAGGAAGCAGGTGGTAACCTACTGCCCGGAACATCTCAAGGACGGAAGACGCAGCTCCGTTTAATTTTGACAGCTTGCCACCCGATTTGGGGACTTGAACTTGACTGACAAGCCCTCTATGGGCCGGGACGTTTGTCTCCTTATAGAGGGCGAGGCTTTCGTTTGTATTTTTTGGGGGATGGGGGTGGGGTAGGTATATCGGTGTGAAGTTCTCGACGCTACTTAAGAATCATTAAGAGACTTGATCGCAGGGATTTTGGAGTTCCGATCGTGCGTTTGGTGCAAGGATCTTAAAAGATTAAATTAATCTCCAACCCAAAGACGGGGTTTTTGGCTTTCGTGTGAGCGGCAAAACTTGGTCAGGGGTCGTTTCCACGGTTAGACGTTCAATTAATAACACGATTTACAGGCAAGCTACCCAAGGACGCTTGTTCTTGACGGTGGTGTTTGGGTTGGTTTACGCTCAATTTATGACCGTTAACACAGCCTGGGATTTCTGTAATTTAAGTCACAATCGCCTTAAGACACCCACATGACCAATCCAATTTTATGACTTTTTTTGGGGGGGGCTGTAGTTGTTCAGCAAATGCCATGGTCATTAAGCAAGTCGATGGATTCCTAGGGGCATCGACCGTTTGCTGGAAACCTGCCGAAGACCGGATCCCAGCAAAAACAGGGACTGTGGTTAGAATGCAGTCTTGCAGGCTAATTCTGCCACCAGTTCCGATTCTCACAGGCTCAAGGTTGGACTGGCCCTTCCATCCTTCTGAGGTTGGTAAAACGAGGACCCAGATTGTTGGGGAGAAGATGCTGACTCTGTAAACTGCTTAGCGAGGGCTGTAAAGCACTATGAAGCGGTATATAAATCTAAGGGCTATTGCTATATTGTGTCACGCAACCACAGAATGCTGCAACTTAACAGAGAAAGGTGAGGCAGCTGCCAAGCGCCTGAAATGCAGTTGTGTGACCACTAAGGTGTGTGTGTGTGTGTGTGTGTGTGTGTGTGTGAGAGAGAGAGAGAGAGAGAGAGAGAGAGTGACTGTGACTGTTGGAACTATGTCACTGGGTCTTAAGTAGCTTTTTGGGGCAACTTTGAATGATGTGAAAGCAACTAGTTACTACTATCTGTAGTGTACATTAAACACCCAGCAAAGAGAAGACACACCCAGTAATGACCCGAACCAAGTCAAGAACCATATTCAGAGAAATGCTTGGATAACCATTTGACTGAAGTGGTGTAGGGTTTCCTGCCTAAGCAGGGGGTTGGACTAGAAGACCTCCACGGTCCCTTCCAACTCTGTTATTCTAATGTTAGGGCAGAGACGCTTTGCAAGCAAACCCGTTCCTTAAGTTTCCACGCTGAACTCCACTTAAAACCCCCCGATTTGAGAAGAAGAGCTCTCATTTTTTTTATGGGTATGTAAATGCATTTCTACAGCACGCCAAACTCGATTTAGATTCCACCTTGGATGGCACTTTTGCAAATTCCGGCAGTGATGTTACACACTAGTGCAATATTGCAGCTGGAATTTAGAGCCTGGACCTATCTAGAGATCACGGCATCAGATGAAGCTTCTATGAACCCCTTGTGTTGAGGGAATGGAGGAGAGAGAGAGGAAGGGGAGGGGAGAGAGACACACACAGAGAGGGGTGGAGCCTGGGCAATCCATCAGCCCTCAGATGGAGAGTCAACAGCCCCCAGGTCTGGAGTTGACTGATGAAGAAGAGGAGAAACAGCTGGCTCCAGTGCCTGATGCTCGGCGGCACAGAAAGCAGAGGAGAGGCGAGCAGTGGAAATCCATGGGCCGGTCCTTGGGACGAAAGAGCCATCGCTGCTAGCGAAGCCCCACCCTGGCTCTGGGGATAAAAAGCAGGGGGAGGAGATGAATAGGGGTAGCAGACAATTATCTTAGCCTGCAGTGAGAGGAAACCTTTTTGCCAGGGCTGCTGGCAAAGGAATCCTTGAATGAACTTCAGAGGGTCTGTCGTGTTTGGGGAGATGGCGCAGAACATATCGGGACATGGACTCTGAAGGTTGAGGAGAACTCAGCAGCTGAAGAGACGCAGCTTGTTTGCAGAACAGGGATTGACACAGGCCATTTTGTAAACGGTCATCTTTTCATTAGCGTGGGTGACCTGTGGCCCTTGGCCTAATTTGATCTAGGAAGGGGCAGAAGTCCGGAGGAAAGAGATAGAAGAGAAACATTAAAAAGAAAAGGGAGATTAGCTTAGCTGTTGGGAGAAAGGAAGGCAGGGAAGAAGGGAAGGTCGCAAGCTATGCAGATCAGACTTTCCATCTTCTCTCCCCTCGACGACCTGCCGAGTGAAGAACGTCCAGGATCGGAGGGGCTGTTGAAGGCTGTCAAAAAAGGGAAGCCATGACACTTCCTGTTCTCTTTATCGCCAGTAAAAGTGTCTTCCCCAAAGAATGTGTCACTGTCTGATTTTATAAACGGCTGCCTAAAACACAACATGCAGGCAGACCTCCCTTAACGACTGCCCTGCTTAGCAACCAAAATTACACCACTGACCGGACCCTACATGACCGGTCCGGAGGCTTAGGACCTCGGCAGTGTCCTGCAGTCGCGTGATCCCCACGCTTCCCAGCCAGCTTCCAACCGAGCCCATGCAGACAACTGCAGTTAAAATCGCAAGCTGAGCCTCGGTGGCGCAGGGGTTAAATGCAGCCCTGCAGCCCATCTCTGCTGACTTGTTCATCGGGCTGTCAGATCAAATCTCATCAGGCCCAAGGTTTACTCAGCCTTCCAGCCTTTCTAAGGCCGGTGAAACGAGGACCCAGATTGTTTGGGGGGCCAATAAGCTGACTCTGTAACTGCATAAGGGCAGTATATACTGATAATAACACTCACGATTTTATATACTGCTTATCAGTATATACTGATAAGTATATACTGATAAGCAGTATATAAAATCTGAGTGCTATTGCTATCCGTGTTGTAAGCTGCCCAGAGTCCTTCAGGAACTAGGCAGCATAAAAATGTAATAAAATAAAATAGAATAAAATAAAGGTCTGTGGCGGTCAGGCGAGGTCCAGGTTAGCAGCAGGGTTGATGGTTCCAATTGTGGATGTTGAATGAGAACTCGAGTTCCCCTTTTGGGTGAATAGAGGCGGGGTATAAATCTAATAAGGTTGATTCAGCCTTCCATCCTTTCTAAGGTCGGTGAAATGAGGACCCAGATTGTTTGGGGGGCAACAGGCTGACTCTGCAACTGCTTGGGGAGTGTTGTAAAGCTCTGATAAGCAGTCTATACCATCTGAGTGCTATTGCTATCCATGTTGTAAGAGGTCCAGAGTCCTTCGGGAGTTGGGCGGCCTAAAAATGTAATAAATAAATAAATAAAATAAAATAAAATAAATCTCACAGATTTTCCATAGGTTCTTCCTAGCGATGGGTTGGTACTCCCCTCTTGTAGCTTGCTTGCCCTGGGTGAGGTTCAAGACTGAAATTTCTAACCTTGGTAGTACAGTGGAACCTCGGTTCACGACCACAGTTCATCCCATAACTTTGGTCGTGAACCGAAACAGATTTTATCCTTGAATACAAACACCGAGAAAACCATGAACAGCAACCGTGGCTGTGTTTGGTTGCCGAGGATTTGTTCGCGAACGGAGTCAAATATTTAGAGGATTTTTTTGATCACAAATCAATTTGGTTGTGAACAGAAGTGTTCGTGAACCGAAGTCCTCAACGTACGACCAAAAAGGAGTCCAAAAATTTCCATTGTTAAGCAAGACAGTTGTCAATTGAGTTTTGTCCCATTTTACGGCCTTCCTGCCACCGTCCTTAAGTGAAGCCCACCAATTGTTGATAACACAATTGTTAAGGGAATCTGGCTTCCCCATTGGCTTTGCTCATCAGAAGGTGACTACATGACCCTGGGACACCCCAGACATCATAAATATGAACCAGTTGCATCCCAATTTTGATCACATGGAATTCGTTCACATGACCATGGAATGCCTCAACGATCATACGTGTCAAAAACATCATGTCACTTTTTTTTTCAAGAGCTTTGGTAGCTTCAAACGGTCATTAAATGAATGCTCTTAAATTGAGGACCCCCTGTTTGACATCTATTCTCAAGCTGTTGTGGTATCGATGGCTGCAAGGTTTTTTTTTTTTAATGTATTTGGATCTCACCATAGGGTGTTTCCCATCTCTATTATTTGAAGGAGTTGACATTGACAGACAATGATGTCCCAGGCTATATTTAACCTGATCCACTCATCTCCAATTGAATCCAAAACCCTCTTGAATCCAAGTCTCATTTGGAATGAGGTGGTGCTAAAATTTAGATTCAGCAGCTTCACTGCGGAGTCTCATTTGAAATAATTCTGTTCTTGTCACTGTGGAAGCATAGCAATTTTCAAGATTGTTACACGGAGACTGTGCAGAATAAATGTGGCCTTTTATTCATTTCTCTCTTCCCCCCGTCTGAGGGTTGCTGCTTGCAATGTCTGACTTGTACTTGTGTTGTGTATATAAACAATTCAATTTAGCAAAGAAAGTTTACCTTGGCATATTTAGGTGAGTTTAGGATCCTGTTAAAGGGTATCACGGTTCCCAGGAAAAAAAGATATAGAACAGACTTGGTACCAAAATTTAGATGTCCATGGAGATTCTCAGTCACCCAGGTCATGGTTGTCCCAAAGGTGCTTTTTCAAGAGGCAACATTGAAGATGTTTTGCTTCTCATCCAAGAAGTGTCTTCAGCTCTGAAGAAGTCTTCAAAGAAAAAGCAGAAAGTCCAGTTGCCTCTTGACAAAGCATCTTTGGGATTACCAAAGTTTAGGTTAGCTTTCATATTTCTACTTCTTTGGATGGCCTGATGGTTAAAGCACTAGTTTAAAAAAAAAAAACTGGGAGACTGGGAGTTCTAGCACCAAGTCACTTGGGTGACGTTGGACTAGTCACTCTCTTTCTCAGCCCTCAGAAGGAAGAATGGGCAAAACCACTTCTGAAAACTTGTCAAGAAAACTGACCCAAAGATACACACACATATAAAAAGAGTTCTTCAGTTGGTACATTGATATTAATGAACTCTTGTTTAGGGTTAGGAGTGGCCTTCAAGAAATATAGCCTGGCCGAGGGGGTCGGCAACCTTAAACACTCAAAGACCCACAAAGGTCCTAAGCCGGAAGCCCCCTGTTCAATTCTGGAGCCGACCGGAAGTCCGGTACCCCCCACCATAGAGTCTCCTCCTAGCGTGGCATCCTTTTCCCTTTTACCGACTGGCGACGGAGCTGCAGTGGAGGGACAGAAGAGCCACATGCAGCTCCAGAGTTGGAGTGGATTGCCGACCCCTGGGCTGGCCAATCAAAAATTAGAAAGAAGTATAGTACGACCACAGAACCACCTGTATGATTGTAACCCTCCAAAGAGAAGCAAAGTGAAGCAATTTGGGTGCTTTGCTTCCCGCTCCGAAATGTGTGTGTGGGGGGGCTTGAAGCGGCTTTGAAGAGATGTCTCCCTGGAGTCTTCGTCAGAGCGAAATGGCCTTTTGAAGATTGGCACAGCCCTAATATTCATGAAGGGATAAGTGATGGTGGAGAGAAGAGAGAAATAGCATTTTCCCTTATCCTCTGCCAGTCTCATTAGAGCTCGGCAGATTAGCGAGAGTCCTTTGACAGGGAGTGTTGAAAAAGACCTCTCTTTTTCCTGCCGCCGGGATTGAAGGGGGCCATCTGTCACCCTCAAAAGCTTTCTTACATTTTCAACCACATCGTATCTGTCACCTTTTCATAATTAAGATGAAGTTGAGGAGTTCTGATTTAATGGAGAGGTATTCTCTCTCCCTGTTCAGGTTTCTTCTCCTGGCTTTTAAAATTTGGATGATGGATAGATCCGATGCATGAATCTGTAATAGCTGCACTGTGACAGCTAAATAGATGTGCTCTGGTCTTTGTTTCCTTTTGTGAAGGAAAGCCATTGCTACGATATGTAATGCTCCTGAATATCAAATTTAAAGAGAACTCTGAAAGGCACGGAATGAGCGAGTAGCGATGAGGAGGAGGCCTACAAAAATATCCCCACAAAGTAGAAGAGAAACCTCAGATTTTGGGACTGTCTTCTCTCCGGAGCATTTCCTGTGGCCCCGCCTGCAGGTCTGCGCAGCACACGACACTCTTACTGTGACGCTGGTCCTCAATTTACGAACACAACAGAGCCCAACATTTCTGTTGCTAAGTGAGACAGTCGTTGTGAGTTTTGCCCCAATTTATGACCTTTCTTGCCTCTTCATTATCCACTTTTCTTTTAGTTCCTATGGTATTTGGTTTTGGGTTCCTGTGTATAGTATGCAAGATTAAAACCCACACACCTTTGGCATTGACAAAACTACCATCAATCAATTGCAAGGGACAGCTTCACTTCCCAACAGCTTACGTCCTGAAATAGTAACTTTAACACCAACTGTGTATCCCAGGTCCTTGAGGAAGGATTCAATAGGTGATTAAAAATGCCGATTGAAACATCTGGTTGACTGTGCCATCAACCATAATAAGGAGTAGCAACAGCAATAATAAAGTTTGAGACGTAAAAGGAAGCCTCAGAACCTGTTTTAATCTACTCTGAGGCCAGAGGACAAATTATGGAAAACAGAATTACATTTATTTGTCGGTTATATTTATATCCTGCCTTTTGGCCAGAAGCTCGAGACAATTTGCATAAGAATCTGCTCTTATTTTATCCCCAGCAAAGTAATTCTTGGAGGTAGCTCAGTCAGAGAGATATTGATTTATCAACCCAATCTTTCATGGCCAAGGCTAGATTTAAACCTGTGTCTTCGACTCGGCAGAGATACTAACTCTTACGCCGTAATAATTCTCCATTTGTGTGCGTTGAACAATATGATCTTATATATTCATTTAATTAAAAGACCGCTTTCCATTTAGGGGAGCTTCTTCGCTATTAGATATGTAGCTACTAAGATGAGTTTCCCTTTCCAAGAAAACAACAAATCACCCCAAAGCCAAATGCAATTGGAATAAAAAAAAACAGGATTTATGAAAAACCAGAGTCAGCTACAGAGAATATTAATTTGGGGGTCAAGCACTAGGCAAAGCCGGCTAATAGACAAGAAGGGTTACTATTTTTCAGAAAACAGAAATGGCCAAACAGATCACGAAGGACCGGGACTTCCCGAGAGATCCTTGCCCTTTAAATCTCCACTTTATCTTCACACACACACACACACACAAAGCAAAGCAAAGCAAATTAAGCTGTGGTGTCAGTGCAATAACAAATCAAATAAATACATTTCAAGGATATGCTCCATTAAGCTACAGATTCTTTATATGAGAAAATGAAGGAAACAAGGGAGGGGGAAAAAATCTATTGTTATTCTATTAATGGTGTTCTTCTCATTTTATTAAAGAGAGAGGGGGGAATGCCTTGAAAAAGCAAACCAAAAAAATGATATTTCAGACCAGTAACTGTCATTTAACAGGGACAATGTGGAAAATCCCACCCTCCCCTCAGGCCTGATGACATCTTTCAGTAACTAGAGGAAAGATTTTCTTGTTATCCGTGTTCCTCACACTTCTCTCTCTCTCTCCTCCTCCCCACCCTCTTTCCTTTTACTTTATTATTATATATTTGCTCCTTATTTTACTTAATAATTTGTCTCAAGGGAGATTCATTTTCTCTTCTGGAATCTTCTCTGACAGGGCAATGATTACAGAAACGTTCTATTACCTTTGCAATTGGAGATTGGGTGGGAGGAAATAATTAAAGTAGGAAAAAAAAAGAGTGTTTTGTTTATCGCGGTAAGTCATATTCTTCTGAAACGCTGGCAGCATTTGCAAATTATCTGCTGATTTCCCCCTCCTCCCTCTTAAGGCAGATTGCTCTGCCTAGAGACCCCCAAATTCTGCTCGGTGATCAGCATGAAGGCCATTAAATGTGCTTCCTTTGCAATATGGTTTTTTTCCCCCGTAACAACAAGGCAAAATGCGAGCGTCCTGTCATTTGTTTCCTGCTGAACTGTGATTGTGACATTATGCTTTGAAAATTTCTAGTCCTATCAATCTAGTCAACTGAAGTTCAGCCCTAAACTGATCAATGGAATTGGTCAATGGAATTCAAGAGGAGTTTGATTTTAGATCATTTGTGATTCTAGGTTGATGACTCCTTTATGATTCTAGGTTGATGACTCCTTTAACTCCCACCCCAGCTCTTCCTGTTCTACTCCTATATCTATCCTCCCATTTCCCCATTTCAATTCTCAGACTCATTATATTTATTGACTCCATCACCACCCCTTAAAAATTCTTCATCTTTCTCTGAACTGTCTCATATCCTAACCTGGGTTTATGGTAGTTTTAGATCCTCATATAAAGAATGAGATCCAGGCTAATTAGGAATGAAAATAAATCTTATCCTGGGTTTGTATTAAAGCTAATCTTTGAATAATGGTATACATTCAATTATAACTGGTGATTCTTGCCATCGAACTGAACTAGTTGGAAGTTTTGGTTATACAACAATATGGCTATAGATGTGCAAAGGTCTACCCAAACTTCATATCAATTTGGAAACATCTGATCTGATTCTGCATCTCAACTCATTTCAAAGAGGTAATTCCATGAAATAACCTTTGTATCTACCGCAAGTTTGCATAAACATAATATTAGATCTTCTTCCTCCTTCTTCCACTATTAATATTACTATTACAATTATTATTATTGATGCCTCAGTTCTACCACAATTAACAGAAACCCATCCTGCATTTTCTGATTTTTTTAAGGTAGGCCATGTGCATGGTTGTACAGTGTAAAAATATCACACTGAAAACAGCACGTGTCTTTCCAAAAGTTAGGAGTACACTGAAAAAAAAAATCATTCTGCCTACATTTGTCTCTTTGCCTAATTGTTTCCCAAAACTATGGATTCCCATATCTGTCAGAAAAGTTATGAACAATTTCCTAGCCACCAAACAAACGAACAATTAAATAATAAGCCAACCCTGCCCATCTTTGTTTCAGCTTTCTGATGAAAATCATCTTTAAGAATATGGATAAGTCATTCTTTTCTTAAGAAAATTGTCTCTCCAGAATTTGACCTCATTGGTAATTGTGAGTTAAGGCCAGTCCCATTGAAAGTAGACCAGAGGCCTGGAAACCTTTAGAAATGATAAATTGCTTTGTTGAATGTTGCCAGTTTATCATGTATTTAAAAAAAAAAAGTGAATTAGTTTTATGGGGTTTTTGTAAGATGAGATTTCATAATACTGAATATATCTTCTTAGAGCTACCCGTGAAAACATTTTCCTCTCTAATTCTACCTGTCAGGTTCCAAAAGTGAGGAATAAATCCTTGAAATCTAAAAGGGAAAGTTTTGGTGAGTCATTTTCATCCTTCCCACCTTCCCTGACAGCAAACCATACTTGGAGGAATTCTTACCAGAAAAGAGGTGGGGGAAAAGATAATTTTGCAATCTTTAAAAGTCATGTAAGGTGAAAATACCCAGGCATACATTGTCTCTCTTATTTCCTCTTCTGATTAAGTTTTCTGCAGTGACATCTGTTGAGTCCTGGATAGGGTGAGCTATCTTATACCCAACATTTGTTCGCATTTTTGCTTTCTCTTTAAATCACTTCGCTGTGTTACTGGATGTCACCCAGAGACAACTGGCTTGAGATGGGTAGGAAAAGAAAAGAAAGAGGAAAGAAGAGAGGAAGGAGGGAAGGAAGGAAGGAAGAAAGATATATTTTTCAAGAAAGCAAACCTGTTTCTCCATTTGTGTGACTACCCTCATAATATCACCCAGCCATTGTTGAAAACTAGAAAGCCTGTTATGAGACTTGGATGGCTCTGTGAGTTGCTGGTAAAGAAATGACTCTTTTTTGTGGGGGGCAATTATGGGGAGGCAGAATGAATTACAAAAAGGCTGTGGGTAAATAGGTACATGGATGTTGTTCCATGACTAGATTTTGGTTTTTGTTTTTAAATTGAGCTTGATGTTTTGTTTTAAGAAAAAGAGAGAGAAAAGAGCTACAGTTGCTTATTTACAGGGTAAAGAGATGGTTCAGGAACTTACAATCAAAAGTCTCATTGTGTTTGGCTTGGCATGCATTGTGCTGTGTAAACAGTGGTCAATATAATGTGGTTGGTTGCATTAAACATCCCATAAAACAAGGAGGATCTTCATGTTCTGTTCTGTTCAACCAGATCCAGGAACAATGATTCAGGTGACAGAGCAAATGAGCAGCAAATTAGTTGCTGGTGGTTTAATATGCATAATTAGTGATTAGTATATGGGTAACAGGCTAACTCTTCTGGCTCGTTCTAAAGTAATTAGTCTTAATTTCCTAATTGGGGTTTGTTGGCCGGTTCACCCAAATAATATCAGAGCTGAAATGTAATCATCTCAATTAATTGTCCCAGGGACTTCTTGGTAGTTGAGGAATGAGACCTATGCCACAATTTAATCCTTTAAGCATAATATCAGGAATGTCCTAATGTTCATCACAATGCCTGCATTGTCTCACTCGTCACCTGTTTATTCAACTACAAAGAGAGACTCACAAAGAATGTAATGAGAGCTCAGAAAGACACCATTAGGAAATCTAATAGCAGGAGACAAATATTTGAAATGTAGTTTGGGTGGTTTGAGATCACCCACCCAACTGAAGCAGATGGAGAAGGGGCATTTTTTTTTCTGGGTTAACAAACTCTCCCAAGTTGACTGTATAAATAAATCATCCAGCAATATAAATAACAAAGCTTTTATGAGTAAATCTATCAACTCACCGTGGATTGTTTAAATGTCAGAACTGTCCAGAACGGTGGTTGTTTCCTTGATGGCTGCTTTCCTTTCACTTAGTCATAATCAATCAGTGAAGTTTGAAAGCTGCCCAAAAGACGATCTACTCTCACAGGCGTTTCCCTCCCTCTCATTCCTGGTTTATTTTTGACCATGGGCGTAGCAACTCAAGAAAAAACTAGTCTTCAGCACGTTTCTTCATCCAATTGACCTCTGTGGAGTTTGATCTCCACAGAACTAGTAGAGTATACAGTTGTTATTGAGAATCAATGCTTCCTGCTCTAATTTCTTTTCACCTCTTCAAAGTGAGGACCAAGGAGCAATTTTTCCTCTAGCTGATGTAACTATTCTGGTAGAAGAAGCAACCCTGAGTAGTGGCAAGCCTTGAAGAGTCTTTTAGGTCAAAACCAAGACTTCTGCAGCATTACAATGACTACTTTGGATCTCTTGAAGAACGAACCACTCATATTTATTGATATCTTCCTGACCCTCACTTAAACAAACAAACAAACAAACAAACAACTATATATGTCTATGGAGTTGTCTATGGAGATTCTCAGTCATCCAGGTCATGGTTGTCCCAAAGGTGCTATTTTTCAAGAGGCAATTGGAATTTCTGGGGTTTTTTTTATTACTATTTATTATTATTATTTATTAAACTTGCATGCCGCCCAACTCCCGTAGGATTCTGGGCGGCTCACAAACATAAAATACAAGCAATAAAAATCTAAAAACACAGTAATAAACATCTAAGAAACATACATTAATATAAAAACATATTTCCCTTGACCGGGGAAATGAGGTGGGGTATAAATCCAAATAAATAAATGAATAAATAAATAAATAAATAAATAAATATGCAAACAACACACATACTAATACATTCATATGGAGGGTCAATAGTTCCAAGCCAGGTCTTAACAGCCCTGCGGAAGTCTAACTGATGGTCCTTGTTCGTTAAGCGTGTCCTCTTTGGCCCCCTTTTTTTGAGGGGCAAAAAGGGCCCCTACCCTTTGGATACCTCAACAGTGCTGATCTTACTATGCTTAGCAATCTATCTGCCAAGTTTCTGCGAGATTGGTGGACAACTGCAACTTTGTATAGAGCACATACAAACACACATCCCCACCCCACTTCTCTTTTATAGATATAGATAATAATAATAATAAAAAAAAGTTTGAGCAAAAAAAAAAAAAGTTGTGAGTGCTCCATCTCTGGAGGGTTTAAGAAGAGATTGGACGAATGTTCGTCTGAAATGGTATAGAGTCTCCGGCTTGAGCAACGGATTGGACCAGCGGATTCGCTTCCAACTCTGTCATTCTGCTGATACACATAAAAGGCAAACAATCAGCTTGAATTGTTTCTCATATCAAAGATTTGGCTGGAACCCCCCAAGAAAATGCCTCCAGTCCAAAGCAGGCCATCTCGATTTTATACTCCATTGCACCGAACATCTCCAAATTACCCTGGAACTTGTGCTATGCCCTGAGGCTTCGTCGCATTGTTCCCAAGCTGTGGTTACTGCTAATGCTCTGTTAATCGTTCTGTGCTCTAATGTACTCTGGAGGAAAATCAGAGCAGTCCCATCCAGTCGAAGAGAAGTCCTACTAATGAAATTAACTTAAAAGGAATGGAATGGGCTTGGGTGAATGGTTGTGCTTTGTCATTGTGAGGCCCTCCAAGCTAAATCTTGGAAGGAGACGCACAGGAGATTATTCAGTAGGAAACAATTTTAATTAGTCTTACTCTTACACTTATTTTGCAAAGGATGAAAAGAACCCGAATTATCTATTACCGCAGTTGAAAAGAAAAAAAGAAGAAAACTTCCATCGTCTGAGTCTTGGTAAATAAGTTAGTCTGAACTTTTCCGGGTGGCTGGCACAAAATGCTTTAAGACCAAATTAAGTTTGTTGTAGCAAGTTTGTATTTCCTGTTCTAAAAAGTTTTTTTTTAAAAAAAAAATTGCTACAAAAATCAATAACCTTGGTGGCATAGTGGTTAAATGCAGCACTGCAGACTCTGTTGACTTGTTCAGCAGGTTGTCAGATTGAATCCCAACAGTTCAAGGTTG